>JAAEAF010007542.1:0-56260 GCA_011037195.1 Triatoma infestans | reverse complement strand
ACACACACACACACACACACACCACATACTGATCATTCGATAAAAAACATTTTTTTTTTCATATTCAGGGAACCCCAACACATATGTCATCGGCATTACCTTGTCCCTTTGGTGTTCGTCAAGGATGTTGTTTAGGACCTCTTTTATTTATATTGTATATTCATGATCCGCCCGTGTTGAAGTCGCCTGGGACAATTAATCTTTTTTGCAGATGATATAAACTCCAAAAGTTTTTGTGGTAAGAATTTTCCAGCTACAGCTCACGATTCAAGCACTGGAGCCAATGCTATCTTCAATTGGGCATTGAATAACAATTTAAAAATTAACCCCGACAAGACCATCGGATTAAATTTTACTATTTCTCTACAAGGTATAATACCTATTCTCCCCTTATCATGATGGATAATTCCAGTATAAAATTTGTGAATTCTGCTTGTTTTCTGGGATTAAACATTTCTACTGACTTGAAGTGGAAAGTGCATGTTGACCAGTTGATAGTTAAGTTGGCTTCAACAATTTATTTATTTTATAAATTAGCCAAATTTCTAGACATTGAGGCCTTAAAAATGATTTACCATGGAAAATTTGAATCAACAGTGTCGTATGCCATAGAGTTTTGGGGAAACTCGCCGGAAGTATATAGAATTTTCAAGATTCAGAAGAAGATAATTCGTATTTGTTGTGGTGGTTGGTTCCGCAGAGCTGGAAAACATCAGAGACATTTTCCGTGGTAGCCTGCTTCATTTTGTGGTCATCGACCGGTTTCGGGCGTTCGCCCATCTTCAGGATGCGTTTTTCAGACAGTGTGCCAACACAGACTCGTACAGAGACTTAGTTTCACACTAACTGAGGTGTATGTTTAAAATACTAAACTCTTAAACTAGGTAAAGGGATGTGGCCAGATGGGTGGGAAAACACGTGTTTGGGTTGTTAAAGGGCAAATTCTTTTCTTACAGTGGACGCGGGGGTCTAATCTTTAAACTCTGTTGTTGGAGGGAGATTTACTTCACAATTAACTAACCAAAATATTAAGAATATACAAAAAATAAAAAATAAGATACACAAAATAAATCTAAATAAAATTAAACAACGATTAAACTAACATTTAAAATTCATTCATTCGTTTAAAACTGAACGATTTTTTATATAATTAAGTTAAGTTTTCCAACCCTCACATGCTCGCAAGCATGTATACCTAATTATGTTTTCTTATATAATTAAGTTTTTTATTATGCATCCCACAAACCCCACAAACCATGTCACATCATCACTCACATACATCATCCAATGCGCACTTTTTTTTTCTTTTTTTTTTTAAATATATATTTATCTAAACTAGTAAAGTTATATGTACATAGTAGATTTAAAACTAAACCTAACCTTAAAATCTACACACGCAACAAATAGTTCTTAAATAGATTTTAAGGTTAGGTTTAGTTTTAAATCTACATATGTACATATAACTTTACTAGTTTAGATATATATATAATTAAAAAAAAAAAAAAAGTGCGTATTTGGATGATGTATGTGAGTGATGATGTGACATGGTTTGTGGGGTTTGTGGGATGCATAATAAAAAACTTAATTTGATAAGAAAACATAATTAGGTATACATGCTTGCGAGCATGTGAGGGTTGCGTGAAAAAGAGAAAGAATGACTGGAATTTCTTAATTCTTTGGAACTAGAAAACTTAACTTAATTATATAAAAAATCGTTCAGTTTTAAACGAATGAATGAATTTTAAAATGTTAGTTTAATCGTTGTTTAATTTTATTTAGATTTATTTTGTGTATCTTATTTTTTATTTTTTGTATATTCTTAATATTTTGGTTAGTTAATTGTAAAGTAAGTCTCCCTCCAACAACAGAGTTTAAACATTAGACCCCCGCGTCCACTGTAAAAAAAGAATTTGCCCTTTAACAACCCAAACACGTGTTTTCCCACCCATCTGGCCACATCCCTTCACCTAGTTTAAGAGTTTAGTATTTTAAACATACACCTCAGTTAGTGTGAAACTAAGTCTCTTTACGAGTCTGTGTTGGCACACTGTCTGAAAAGCGCATCCTGAAGATGGGCAAACGCCCGAAACCGGTCGATGACCACAAAATGAAGCAGGCTTCCCACGGAAAATGTCCTCTGAGATAATTCGTATCTTAGTGAAGGCTAAACGGAAGGAAAGTTGTAAGGATCATTTTAAAAAGTTAAATATGCTTACTCTTCCATCTTTATATATCTATAAATTGGCAGTGTTGATGTTTAAAAAGAAAGATGATTTTTTTGTCACAAAAAATATTAGCCCCTACGAAACAAGAAGTAAAGGTTTAGTTTGTCCACCATTTACAAGGTATACTACAATTCAGAATTCCTATATCTCCATGGGCATAAATATTTTTAAAATGATTCCGTCATCTATTGGTGAACTCTTAAATTTAAAAGATTTTAAAAACAAACTGAAAGACTATTTATTAAGTAAATGTATATACTCGCTTGATGAATTTTTAACAAAATTATAAAAAACAAAACAATAACTGTAATAATATAAAATTATTTCCACAATTTTTGCCATTCTCAGTTTTTATAATATTAGATTGGCGGCTTATAATCTATATATAGTGTGTGTGTTTGCTAATATAATAATTGTTGACAGTTATTTTAATTTTATCTACTTTTTTTTTATATATTATGTAATATTTATTGTGACGAGCCTTGTATGCATTTATATGTACAAATTATTTGAAGGCAATAAAATTATCTATTTATCTATCTATGTATTTCCGGTGGAAATTCAATTCCAAAATCTGGCACGTATGTAATAAATACTTCCTGTTACTATGATTAAGAGAAAGTAGGTAATATTTGTGCAAAACTCAGACTATATTCAAGGCAATTATCCCCACTACTAGTTGATAAAATTTCTTTAAACTAGGAATTTTTAATAAAAGTGTTCCTTGGGGGGGGCAAGGGGGGAAGCAAAAAAAAGTTAATGTGACTCTATATTTTAAACCATCAAGCTGTATCTTCTCGATCAATCCCCAACAGTACCCGTTAATTTAAAGTTGAGGCGTAAAAAATTGTGGACAATATCAAAACATGAAGTCTATTTTGTTTGGTAAAAATGTGCAAATGGCTTTTCCACTGAAGAAAATCGTTTGAATCACTTTTGAGAAAATTCAGAAAAACTCAGAAACCTATTCAGTAAAATCCGCCATTCCAGTTAACTAATTTTCTTCCATTTTGGAATTTCAACAATCCATCTAATGGAATAAATTTATTAAGCACGAATAGGTTCATATATTAAAAATCAATTGTCACTTTGGAGGAAAGCTTAAAAGTTCTTCTCAGGCCGCCTAAGACTAAATTTTCCTGGAAAAGCATTTCTCTAAAAGGTGATAGGCCTATTACTTTCTCTTACTCCCCTAGTAAGAGGAAATATTGTAATCATGTCAAATTTTCAGATATCGAGTTTTCACAGGAAATATCCGTTTTGAGGTTCCCCGAGTCCAAAGAAGTGGTTTTTTTAGCAAATGGTCTGTTTGTGTGTATGTATGTATGTGAACAGCATAGCTCAAAAATGAAAAATCACAGAAAGTTCAAACTTGATATTCCGTTTGGGTATCACCATGGGATTCGACAGGACGCCAGCGGTCAAAATTTCTCGACCGGAAGTACCACTTTACTGAATGTTTTTTTTTTCCACTTTTTTGCAATTTTCTCAAAAATGGCTCCAACGATTTTCTTTAAACTTGATATATCAACTACAATTACAAAGATATACAATTTTTATTTGAAACATTTCTCCGGCAAAATGCATTTAAGGACACTTTCAGGAGAGGGGGTGGTGGGTTGTCCTTTAAAGTGCTATTTCAACTTATTATACAATTCTATCAGCTAAACAATATTAATTAGAATTGAATGTGTTGTTGAAATTCCGAGTTTCAAAAAAATCGGATGACCGGAAGTGCGTTTTTACTAAAATGTATTTTTCAGTTTTCTGGTATTATTTTTACTTTCTTGCAATTTTCTCAAGAATGGCTCCGACGATCGGAGAAACGGTCTTCAAACTTAGTATATCAACTACACATACAAAGATCTATAACTTTTATTTAAAACATTTCTCTATAAAAATTAATTTAAGGGCACTTTTGGGGGAGGGTTGGGGTTAGGTTTTCTCTAAAGAGCTATCATAGTTGATTATACAATTCTACCATCCAAACAAAATTAATTATAAATAAATAGATGGCCAAAATTCCGAGTTTCAAAAAAATAAGTAAACCGAAAGTGCGCTGTTACTGAACTTTTTTTTTTAGTTTTCGACGAACTCCAACGAATTTGATCAAATTTGGTACACAAACTATAAAATTTGTCAATTACAATTTTGAAAACTGGAATAAGAGAGTGTGAGTGTTTCACACCAGATTTTTTTTTTAAGGCGGGCTTAAGGTCCCACTGCCAAATTAGGTGTCGTGGGCTGGAGCGGAAGCACTTATTTTACTATTAACATTTTGTTGAAGGAATATAAAATGGATAGAGCTATACGTGGGAATCGAACTACGTGGGACCTCCAAGGTAGAAGTCCATACTCATAACCACTATACTAACACCTGCCCCATGACAGGCCTGTATCTGAGTAGTAGTGACGGCTGTTGCATAAGCACTGCGACACGGCAGTATCCCCAGAAAATTACTTCAAAAATTAATTTTTAAATTTATGATAAAATACAATAAAAACATTGACTATTCGCAGTGTCAAAAAATGATCATATTCGGTTATTTCCGATAAGCTTCGTTTGCCTTAATAATGTGATCCAACTAGGGCAATAGTTTGCTGGCCGAAACTGTTGATTGAAATTGTGTGCGATATTATAGGTTATATTAAATAAACAAAATATTTTTATTGTTTTGGATAAAGGTTTAACGATAAAAAATATATATATATTTTTTTAATGGTATTCAAAACATCAGGCCTTAAAATTACAATGAGACGTTTGTACCTTTTGGGTGTAATACACCCAACTATATAGGTGAATCCAAACAGTTTTTACAAAAAAGACTCAAAAACCTACTAGACATTATAAACAAAAAAATTGGCAGCACTGCTCTCTCCAAACATGTTCTGACTTTCAATCATACAATCGATTTCATTAAGCCTTCTATTTTAACCACTTACCCCAACCATTCAAAACGTCTTCTATCCGAATCCTTACAAATTCACCTTCATCCGAATTCTATCAATTTCAAAAAAGACAAAGAAATCATAACTTCAACTTACAACAATATTTTTCTAACCCTAAGAAAAGATACTCGTCAGTAATTTGTTCTTCCAAATTTGAAATTGCCGCGCCTACTACAAACATTTTTCTTATCCCTCCTACCCTTTAACAGTTTTTTAAATTTTTAAAAATATACTCTCTCTTCATTTCAGTCACAACTTCTCAACATTCACTCCTCTCCTACCTTAAAAGTATCTTTATCTGTCTTATTTTATCTTATTGTTAATATCATTTTACTTAATTTACTGTCACTTCTGTTTTATTATTTCTTCTGGTAATATTTCTTTAATATAAATTTTTCTTTCTTCTTTTTATTATAAATCTATGAACTTTTCAAACTACTATAATTATACAATAATGTATTTTCTCCAATAAATTTTTACAGAGCTCCTGAAGAAGGGCACCAATGGTACCCGAAAGGTGGAGCAAAAAAGAAATTTTTTTTCTTTAAAAACTCCTCTGGCCATTGCCGTACAAACATGACATTTTTTTTTTTTTATTCAGTAATATACTTTTTTTTTAAATAAAAATATACAATAAAATAAATATTATTTTATAGGTTTATCAAGATGGGTGTTAGTGTTTAATATTGTAAAAAAAAATTAAATTTTCTCAATTGACATTACTCAAAAAAATTGAAATAAAAAAATTAAGGTCGTTCCATTCCTAACATTATAATCCAGCAAATACCAGTTAGTACATGATTTCTCAAATAACTAATTTTAATAAAAAAGTTATTCAAACATTTTGTGAAGCAAATGCTCGAAGAATGGATTTTATATTCAAATATTTTAATTTTTTTAAATATATATTAGTTATTGAGAAATCATGTTTTTTTGTATAGCAGAAATATCTAAAAAGAAATATCCATGTGTATTTATTTTTAATTAAATTAAGTGGAATTTTGACATGTTCCGTTTTACTCATGGCAGCACCCTCACTTGCCAACTTCACGAGCCCCACTGCTGTGTAGTTAGTAAGCGAATATTTAAAAATATTTTTTCGAATAAGTCGTGAAAAATTTTAAAAAAAAATATTCAATAATAAACGCACTACCGGTTGACAAGAATTTGATCATACTTTGGTACCGGAGTCCTCACGCGTTGGTCTGGCGCACTCGCTTTTCGTGCGAGAATTCAAGGTTCGATTCCCGTGAGGGCAAAATCGGTGTTGACCCAGCATCGTGATGAAAAGTAGGAAGCAACAGTTAGTAGCGCTCTAGGTAGCGAAGGCCGGAACTAAACAGCGTTTCAAACGCCGTTTGGCAAGCCTTGGTCCTTTATGGGCTGTTGCGCCATAGGTATTTTTTTTTTTGTACTGGAAGCGACGATGGATACAGCGAAAATCTTGCAATTTTTCGTCTTGAAATTTTTTGTTCATACACACACACACACACACACACACCCCAATCGAAGGACAAATTTTTGTTTTCTCACTCAAGAGACCTCAAAATACTATTTCCAAAAATTTTACATTTACAGTAGTACATGAAAAAAAGATTCATAGCAGTATTGTGTCTAAGCTAAGAATTTTAAGGCTTTAATCACTTTTTGCAAATGGTCATAAAAAAAAAAAAGAAAGATTCCAAATGAAAAACCTTTAATGAACACTGTGTAACGTTATAGCTCTACAAATAGATTGTGCCATTAATTTGTCTACAGAAAAGAGGCGAAGAAAGTCATTATCTCGGTAATTTTCTCCTGAAATTATCTCTAAAGAATAATAGTGGTTTGTTAAGACGAGAATAAAACTTACAAGAAAACCGCCCATATATAAGTTTTATAATCTTTCTCTTCTTAATAATATTATTTTATTCTTTTTTTTTTTTATTTTTCTTTTATAGAAGTAAAATATTTTATTTCTTTCTCCCTGTATTAATTTTTATAGAATTTTCATTACTATTGAAGCTTTTATTTTAGCTTCATAACAAACAAAAAAGCCCGGAGTAGAATTACGAGTATTTGCAGTACTTTCCAGTGAATGTAAACAAAAATTGATCCAAATAAATAAATCTGTTTTAAGGCTGAATGTGCATTAATCAAATTATTATCTAAGCGAGGATTCGATTCCTGGGAAGAACCAACGATGAAAGGGGAGCTATACTTAGACGAGGAATCTGGTGTAAAAGCTAAAACTAATCAATAGAAAGCGCCGTCTGGAAGGACTTCACCCCTTCAGGAGCTGTTGCAGAAAAAATTTATTATTATTATTATTATTATTATTATTATTTTATAATAATGGCGGTTTGCTAATAAAAAAAAAAATCTGGTGTAAAAAACTCACATAACTTTCTCTTTCTCCAGTTCTCAAAAGTTATAATTGACAAATTTTATAGCTATGTCTGCGCGGCGGACACCCAAGGCGAGATGGCGAGTAGGGAGCACTAACACACCGACCCAACAGTTAGTGTACCAAATTTAACGACATTCGTCGAAATCTCGAAAAACTGTTCAGTAAAAGCGGACTTCACGTTTACTAATTTTCTTGAAACTCGGAATTTTCGGCCATCTATTATTTCTAATTAAGTTTGTTTGGATGATAGAATCGTATAATCAACTATGATAGCACTTTAGAAATGTGATGGATGCAAAAAAATTATATCTATTTTAATTGAAGAAAATTATGAGAAAAATGCAAACTCGTTGGAAAAAAAGGGTAGCCCAGGTAGAAGAGTACAGTTACAAGAAGAGTTCATCAATGCAAATGTTGGTATGTTGATGTAACAGCTAAACTACGTAACAACAAAAAAAATACTTAGGAATAAATTAGTTATTCTATTTGGATATTACCTGGTCACCTACAGGAAAGTTCGATCAAAATCCCACATCTCAATTCAGATACCACTTTACAAAAATGAAATTTTCAGTTATCGGAGATTTTCTCGAAAATGGCTTTAATTGATTTTCTTTAAACTTTGTATACCCAGATGTATATTTTGTATTAGATCTCAAATATGTTTAAAATCACTGTGATTTTTGAGTGTTAGTCTAGAACTCAAACCAATAAATTTCCTGAAGGACTTTTAGCAATATAGGCGAAACGCCCGTTTAAACCAACCACTAGTTTCAACCTGAAACCCCTAATGTTTTGCAAATCGTTATGATCATTCGCAATAGAGTCTTTATTCTATCATTAATATCTTTTTGATTGATATTTACTATTAAATAGCTTTTTAGTTTCTCTAGATTAATTTTTACTTTCTCTTACTCCTAGTAAGAGGAAGTATTGTAATCGTGTCTAATTTTCGATATCGAGTTTTCACCGGAAATATCCGTTTTGAGGTCCCCTGAGTCCAAAAAAGTGGTTTTTAGCAAATGGGGTGTTCAATTTATTTGAACGTATAGGAACACAGTAAAAAAAAAATTAATAAAATAAAAAAAAATATGTATAAAAATTTGACTTACTCAGAAGGACTACTGGAATCGCTGTTCGGATGCTTAATACTTCGGATACTGAATTCGTTGTTCTTTCCTTTTCTTATATTTTGTGAAGGCTTTGACATTGCTATGTCATTACAGAACTTTCTACGGTTTTTGTTTTTTGAGCTATGCTGTTCACATACATAAATACATACATACACAAAAACACACACACACACACACACCATTTGCTAAAAACCACTTTTTTGGACTCAGGGGACCTCAAAACGGATATTTCCGGTGAAAACTCGATATCGAAAATTTGACACGATTACAATACTTCCTCTTACTAGGAGTAAGAGAAAGTAAAAATTAATCCAGAGAAACTAAAAAGCTATTTAATAGTAAATATCAATCAAAAAGATATTAATGATAGAATAAAGACTCTATTGCGAATGATCATAACGATTTGCAAAACATTAGGGGTTTCAGGTTGAAACTAGTGGTTGGTTTAAACGGGCGTTTCGCCTATATTGCTAAAAGTCCTTCAGGAAATTTATTGGTTTGAGTTCTAGACTAACACTGGCAAAAATCACAGTGATTTTATAACATATTTGAGATCTAATACAAAATATACATCTGGGTATACAAAGTTTAAAGAAAATCAATTAAAGCCATTTTCGAGAAAATCTCCGATAACTGAAAATTTCATTTTTGTAAAGTGGTATCTGAATTGAGATATGGGATTTTGATCGAACTTTCCTGTAGGTGCCCAGGTAATATCCAAATAGAATAACTAATTTATTCCTAAGTATTTTTTTTGTTGTTACGTGGTTTAGCTGTTACATCAACATACCAACATTTGCATTGATTGAATTCTTAAAAAAAAAAAAAAACAATTTTTTGTGGCTCTGGGAACTTTGCAAATAATTTCCTTCATTGAAATTCAATTTAAAAAAAAAAAAATAACATAATTCCAGTTCTCTCTCTTACAGTAGAAAAGTAAATTGGGGGGGGTGGGGCTAATCAATTCTCGATGATATATTTTATTATATAAATTTTTATCCTTTTCATGATAATTTATGAAGACGAGCTAATGCTAACAGGAAGAATGCGATCACATCCAATTTCCGAAACGGAAATACGATGTACATACCCCTTGCATTCGAAAAATTTATTTAACTTATTGGGATTGTTTGTATGTATGTGAGTGAGTTGGAACACAAAATTTTCCACAATTAAAATCTCAAAAAGCTCATACTTGATATTCTGTTACATATCATTACCGAATTTGATAGGTTTCGGACAAAATCCACCAACCGGAAGTGCCACTTTAATGAACGTTTTTTTTTTTCAGTTTGCCTTATTTCCCCCACAATTTTTCTTTAACTTTGTATACTATCTACAAACATGAATACATATCATTTTTATTTGAAACCTTTTTGCAGGATAATTGAATTTTTTGGGGTTTGGGGAGGGCTGCAACTTCTATCTAAAGTGCAACTTCAGTAGCCATAATGTATGGTTTTTTGACATACTAAGGTACAATTGCTAGATTCCAAATTGGTAAAATACATTTCTAGTTTCTTGGAATTTTCTAGAAGGAGATATTCATTAATTTTCCTTAAAAATGCAATGCTGCTGCCTTTATCATTTTTATTTAAAACATTGATCACAAAAAATGGTTTTATATGGGTGACCTGTGAGTTGGGCGTAATTTAAATTGCCACGTTAAGCCTTTGTTTGAGAGTCAGAGCACAGAGAAACATTGCCAAATACTGTAGACATATTTAGGTAGATAAGTATAATCCCCAGCACATTTATTTATATGTAAGCTAGTCTAACTAAAAAAAAAAAAAAATGGCGCAACAGCCCATGAAGGGCCAGGAGGCGATTTGAATAGGGGGGCGTGTAATAAGTACGCCGCAATTCCCACGCCGTTTAGTTCCGGCCTTAGCTACCTAGCAGCGCCAGCTCTAGCGGTTACGTCGTCCCGGACAAAAAGACAAATTGCCGCCCACTTAAGAATATATATATATTTATTTAATTAAGCAAGTCTGTGCATGTTCAAATACAAGTTGAAGCAGCGCTCTGCTCGCGTGCTAATGCTATTCTGTTCAGAGAAGCATATGCATGTTCAAACAAGTTCAAGCGTCGTTTTTTTTATAAATTCTGCGTTAATTTTTCAATTATAGTGTAAATATTTTTAGCTTTTAGACATAAAAAAAATAAAAAAGATGCTACGCACTGTAAATTTTTACCGAACGAAAAAAATCTATATGTGAAATTTTCTATTAATTGAATATTTAACACATCAATATTTTTTTCTCATATTTACGCCAAAATGGCGCCTCTAAATTTTGGTGCTCCGGACAAATGTCCGGGTTACCCCCCGCCACTAGAGTGGGCGCTGTACCTAGGGCGCTACTAACCCGTAGCTACCCACTTTTTATCAAGATGCTGGGTCAACACAGACTTTGCCCTTACGGAAATCAAACCCTGAATTCTCGCACGAAAGGCGAATGTGCTAGCCACTAGACCAACGCATGAGGACAGGCCAAAACTAAACGTGTAGTAAATATTACAAGAGTAAAAAAAAAAAAAAAAAACAAATTATCAATCGAAATTGTAACAATTATTACAGCAACAGAAAGTCTTATGAATGAGTCACGCCACATTTTTAGTACTCATTTAAAACATTTTATCACTTGGATTTCACTTTACATAATAATAACGTGAATATTCTACTTAAGTAAATTTGAAAAAACTGGAGTTACTAAAGTAATAATGAAAAAAAAAAAAGCTATTGTGATTAAAAAGCTTGAACAAAGGGCCGGTGTTTTATTTTCAAGCCTTTTATCTGTGCCAGTGCTGTACGCTTCCGGAAAGATATTTTTGTGTACAGATAGTAGAGCGTGTATCTACCTTGTGTCAAGTTGTAGAAGATCTTCCCAAACTACAACTCTGATTTTAGTATGCATTGTTCAATTTTTTTGTAAATTATTTGGCATCATTCACTATTAAAGCAGTATTCAACTTATATAAACTACGAAGTTTTATTTATGTCAAAATAGTTTTACTTACTCTTACCGATATAAATGGAGTTACTATTGCATTTGTATTTCTGATTTTTTGAAATTATATTCTCACGAATTTAATTAGCTTTAAGAACCCCTATTTACACTTAATTTTTGAGAAAAACCCCTTTGATATTTTGATATTACATTATATTAATTAAGATCTTTATCGGAAGAGTTTTCAACGACAAAAAGTCTTCTTTATTTGTTTGTTTTGTTTTGGCCTCGTGCTTGTTGCCAACAGCCAGCTATATTTATATATTTTTATTATCAATTTATTACACCTGAAATGATCGTTTTTCAAATCTATTATAGGTTTATAGTTTAATATTGTTTACTTCAATGAAATTATATAGAGCTAAATATAGGTCGATATCTTGCTGTTTGAGAACTGTGTGTAGATTGGTTGGAAGCGGACAATTAGCAGCTATTATGGCGTCCTACAACTTATCTCTTTCTTGTGTGTATTTGTTACAAGCCAGTATTATATGATTGGCGTTAGATAAACCCGGTGATGATGTAATGACATGGCAAAGTACACCAAAGAAATAATTTACAACTAGTGGTTCCAGCCAGCTGCTATCTTATAACAAAAGGTGAAAACAGTGACACTGTTGGCCGCCGACAGCCGCGGTCAACCAAACAAACAACAAAGCCTTTTCATCAATTCTCACATCAAAAGGCAGGCACCGCGATAAGTATGGCCACTAAATAAGGTCAGCAAACTACGAAGGTCGCACAAGGCCGCACACTAAGACAGATGTCTTGGTGTGAGTGTGAACAACAGTATATATAAACTCTATGATATACGACGAGAGGATTATTATATCATCTACGACCAAACTATACACGAGCGGCAATTCACAGTTATATTCAACTTATCATTCTCGTAATTGTGCACTTTAGTTCGTTATTTTAACCATTCTAAATTATCAGCTATTTATCTTCTATTTATTATTAAGTATTTTATTATAGTTATTAGTTACCATTTATCACGTTAAATTATTGTTAAAATACAGTTTATTTTTATATAAAAAACCGTTTAATAATTCGAGCACTAACTTCCAAATCTCTCAAACTAACTTCCGCCCTCTTCAAGACATCTGCTACTCCAGGAATCACACATCAAACGATTCCATTACATCTAATATCTGATTCCATTACAACAATAACAATGGGGTTCTAGTGTGATACCAATACGAGCCAAATGGTGAGGTGAATAGTTGTGGTTAAATCGTAACCTACAAATTGTGATGTAGAAGCTTCTGTTCTCATTGTGTACCATGGTTAAGAACCATGGCTTTTTAGGGACATCTGGTTGTAAGGCTGTGTAGAATGATCCTTTGATTATTTTTTTTTTTAGAATCACTATAATATATTTTATTCCATTCTAAGTAAAATGTAGATTTTATGGAGGTATTTATAATCAGACGGTAGCAATGTTTCCAAATTTTGTTTCGGGTAAAGTGGTGGCCTGTTTAGCTATACTGTCAGCGATCTAACAAAAAGTCTTCTTCAGGGTTGCTGCCTCTCCCCTACTTTATTCAAGATTTTTGTGGACGTGGTACTTAGGAAATGATCTCGCAGCTACATCCCGATGTGGTTAAAATTAAGTGATAATAATTATCCACATAATCTGTTTTTCGTAGATGTCCAGATTATTATTACTGAGAACATCGAGGACGCCACATTTATGTGTTGAAGATTAGCCTGTGAATACCAAAATTGGGGCCTAAAGGTAAATTATAAGAAAAGCTAATTAGTACATGACAAAGAATACAGAGGAACCACTAGAAATCGTGGGCAATTTAATTAGATCAGTCCGGGAATTTAAGTTCTTGGGTTTTATCTTACAAATAGCTGGAGGATCAGAAAAGGAAGTGGCAAAGAGAATAGTAGAAGGGCGCAGGGCCATTGGGTCACTTAATCCATCATTATGGAGTAGTAACATACTACCGAGTGTTAAAAAGTTAATTTACTACTCTATAGTTGACAGTGTAATGCTGCTCTACGGTAGTGAAATATAGACCTGAATGCCAAGAAAAAAAAGAAACTGCTCGCCACGGAAATGGCTTTGTGGAGGAGAACAGCCCGAAAATCAAGGTTAGAGATGGTCAGCAACACGGAAATAAGAAGGGCTATATTAGTAAAGAAGGACATCCTCCAGAGAATAACGGCTATACACTCAGAATTGATGAGCCAAGAATCTCCAAACAAGTGACGAGATGAACCCCGGGAAAAAGGAGGAAAAGAAGCAGACCAAAATTAAGGTGGAGAAAGATAGCAGAAGAGGACTGACAGGATGAAGAAGTTCTGCAGAGAAATGAATGGAGGGTAAAAGTAAAAAGTTTTGATTAATTATGATGTACTTGAGGGGATAAGGATGATTAGTTTGGTGAGGAAATCTTCATTGTGCAAAAAAAAGCACATATCAAAGGATTTAGAAACATAGGATAATTAAACAGATTAGGCGACTAATACATAAATTTTAATTTTAATCAAAAGATCTAAATAATTATATTTTAATTTCGTATAATTTTATATTATTTTATTATTACATTTCCGTTTTGTATGCGTATGCAAGGTATTAATGTATTTATTGACTGTGTGAGTTTTGTATGTATACTAGGTTATATTGTTGTTCGTCTAGGATGGTTTAGTCTTTATGTTCGTTTATGTGCAATTTCGAGTGCCCGTCCCTCGTTTATTTATTGATTTATGTATATATAGAAACAGTTCTGTTTATAGCAAAGTCGATCACAATGGATAAATAGTTTGCGGGATGGGATGAGCGCGAGCTCAGGTACCTGTAATGTGTTCTTGAAAAAAAAAAAAAATTACATTTCCTTCAATGCATTGATAAAAAATTAATCTTTTTTGTCGGATACTTGCTAGTTGTTGGTTCCTCGCTAGTTTTTCAATATTTGGATTAAAGACTGATTTGAGGAGCTAAAGAAGAAAGAAAACTGGGAAGTCAGCGACAGCTGGAAATCCCAGTTCAACTGTTAGATTTAGGCATCCCTGAAGAAGGGAATACACCTGTTGAAAAAGATAAAGAAATTAATTTACATTTTCAGCTGTTTTGATTAAAAATAATTAAAATTAAGTTGAACTTTTTTTTTTTTTTTTTTGTAATTTTATTTGCCATTTACCACCTACAAAACAATGCAATCAGTAAATCTGATGAATGATGCTGTGGACGTGATTGGCTGGAGGAGAGAAGCTGCCCACTGGCAACACTCCCGCTTCAGTTGGTTATTAATCCATGAGATGGTCGCGGGGCCAGCAACGCCTCAGCCGCCGTGGGGGGTTGTCCGGAATAGCTATGGAGGCGAGATTTTGGATTAGAGGATTAGAGCATAGAGAAAGAGAGTTATGGAATTTTCGGTATTTACTTTTAGCTGTTTCAGTCACGTAGGGTATGTTGAGATCTTTATGAAGAGAAGAGTTTGAAACGTAGAATGGAGCATCTGTAATTTGACGGAGAATTTTTGATTGAAAGGCCTGGATTTTTTGTGAGTTTGAGCGTTTGGTTGAACCCCACAGTTCAAGTCCATAAGTCCACATTGGTTTAAGTATGGTGTTGTATAATAGTCGTTTATGTTCTATTGGAAGTTTCGACCGTCTGCCAATTAGTCTTAGTAACAGTTTATTCCGTTTGTTGAGTTCCAGTCTTTTTAGTTTAGTATGTGGGTTCCATGTTAGTCGTTTGTCGATATACATCCCAAGGTAGCGAACTAAATTTGCAGGAGAAAGAGGTACAGAGTTAAAGCTGACTGGTGGAGAAGTATGACGTCGCAGAGTAAAAGTGATGTGTTGACACTTCTGAGGGTTAAATTTTAATCGCCATTTTTTGGCCCAAGGTTCAAGTATGTCTAAGTGTATCTGTAAGTGAGTGGAAGCTGTTACAGGGTCGGAACTGGAAGCAAGAATGGCGGTGTCGTCAGCGTAAGTGCATAGTATTGTGTTAGTGTGAGTCGGTATGTCTGCTGTATATACAGTATAGAGAAGAGGACCAAGTATACTACCTTGAGGGACGCCGGCTAGAGCAGGAGAGTAATCAGAAGTGGCAGAGCTACAACTAACCTGAAAGAAACGGTCTGTAAGATAAGATTTCATAATTAAGTAGTAAGTAGAAGGAAGATTTCTCTTTAACTTCCACAACAGCCCCGGATGCCATACCCGATCAAAGGCTTGAGCCACATCAAGGAAGGCCCCGGAGCAATATTGTTTCCGTTCGAGAGAAGAAGAAATGGCATCCACTACTCTATGGCATTGGTGTATGGTACTGTGTTGTTGACGAAATCCAAACTGATGAGAGGGGATGACATTTGCAGTTTCAAGAATAGGACAGATGCGTTTTAGCAATAATTTTTCTAACAGTTTCCCCATGATCGGTAGCAGACTGATGGGCCGGTAAGAGGATGGAAGATGAGAAGGTTTATTTGGTTTGGGAATCATTTTTATGACTGAAAATTTCCATAATGCCGGAAAATATGTAGTTCTCAGTACTGAGTTAAAGATGTAGGTAAGATATACTATTGCCTTTTGTGGTAGATGACGAAGAATTTCTGAAGTTATTAAGTCAAACCCCGGAGATTTTTTCTTTGGTAAGGATTTTATTAAATATTTTACCTCAGAAGGAGTGAACGCTTTTGGAGGGAGACAGAGAGGCAAGGCGGTATCTAAGTCAGTTAGTATTTCAGCAGAGTGTATGTCGTCACTAGTGTCTGGATGAGGTGTGAATATGTTGCTCAGGTGGTCTTTGAATTCGATGGCTTTTTCTAAGTCTGATTTCGTCCATGTTCCGTCATTACGTCTTAAAGGAGAAGGAACAAGTTTGTAAGAGAGTAGTCGTTTGGTAGCGGTCCAGAGTGATTTGCGGTCAGATGCCAGGGAGGTAACATATTCTTCGTATTTCAGGGATCTGAAGTTTTGAAGTTCACGTTTTAACCGTCTAGTCAGTCTGTTGTAAATCAGTCTGTCACTCGGGTAGTGGGTACGTTGCCATACTGCTCGAGTTCGTCGTTTTTCTCTAATTAGCATTCTGATTAAAACAGGAAGGTTACGTGTTCGGGATTCGGTCTTGTAGAAAGTTTGTTTGGTAGAGTCCCAAATGGAAGTTTGTATTGAAGTAGTTAGAAAGTTTACTGCGTGATCTATTTCATCTGGCGTTTTTAGGAGATTAGCAGATTCAGTTTGCTGTCAAGGGTATTTCCGAAAAGTGTCCAGTCAATAGGTCCAGTAATCAAGGCAGGACGTGGTGAAGCAGGTTTTGGAATCGTGCTGAGGGTAAGAAGAACAGGGCTATGGTCGGAGGAGAGGTCAGTGAGTGTATAGGTGTCGAGATATTGAGATGAGATTTTGGAAGAGATAAAAATGTCGAGTATGTCTGGTAATTTGGATGGTGATGTCGGCCAGTATGTAGGTTGGTCTGGAGAAAAGACGGTATAATGAGAATGAGTGAGTATGTGTAGAAGAGTTCGCCCGCGAGGATTAGAAGTTCGGCAGCCCCATTGAGGGTGCTTAGCATTATAGTCCCCACCAGCTAGAAATTTGGGTCCAAGAGTAAGGAAGAATGTCTCGAAATCCACAGAAGAAATAGATTTATTTGGAGGGCAGTAAACTGTTGCCAGAGTAAAGTTAAAAGGTTGGCAGTCTAAATTAATTGCTGCAGATTGAATGAGTTCATTTTGATAAGCAGGTAATCGGTGGTGAACCAAAGTATTTTTTATTAATATTGCAGCTCCACCATGGGATGTATCGTCTGGGTGATCGGTCCTGTGAATTGTGTAGCCGGGTATGTAAAAGTTAGATCGTCCTGTAAAGTGAGTTTCTGTGATAAGTGCTACGTCTATTCGTTTGTCATGTAGGAAAATGTCTAATTCGGCTCTGTGAGAGTTCAACCCATTGGAATTCCATAAGAGAATAGTGAGCGAATGCTGAGAATTGATCAACGAGACAATTTAGGAATGAGCTCAGTAACGAGAGACGTGAGAAGAGTGATGAGAGGTGTGATGAGAGATTTGAATTCAGAGATAAATGTAGTGAGAAGAGAGGTAAGGTCGTTAGAGATAGGAGAGGGAGGTACCAGTGTAGGCTGAGCCGCTGACGGCCCCACGACCCTCGCATATGATGGACTGTTACTATTAAATGGCCTGGAGGTTCCTTGGTACCTTGGTTCTTCAGGTGCTAGCTGCGGAAATTCGTTGGCTGCAGGTGCTGGCATAGCTGAACGGGAGACTGCGCCAAGATGAGGCCGATTTCCACTTCTGTCAAGGCTGGTTCTTCTCCTGAGGCGTTGTAATTCTTTATGGGTTACACAACCCCTATAGTTTGCTGGGTGATTCCCTAAGCAAAGGGCACAAGTTGGAGGTTGCTCCCGAGGTTTTGTACAGTCTGATGATGGATGGGGGCCTGCACATTTTACGCACCTCGGATTATGGTTGCAATATGACCTTGTGTGACCATATTGTTGGCATCTTTTACACTGTAATATTTCTGTGGTCTTATGTGGCTCTTCTATTTTTACAATTGTATATACAAGGGTTCTCAAGTTAAATATTTCTTTGTTGTTTTCTTGTGGGTCCAGATCTACAAAGAATAATGGAAGTGGTGATTTTGTGGTGGGGTGTTTAACATTTGTGATGTTCCTAACTTTGAAATTGTGGCGTTCTAAATCTTCTTTTATTATTGTTGTTGGTGTGGAGTGGTGTAGGTGTCGTATTACTACTCGGAAGGCTTTTTCACTTTTAATTTGGTATGTATGAAATTCGGCGTTTGTCCCTTGTAAGTAGTGTATGGCCGCTCTGTATCCATCAACTGTTTTTGTAGATAGCATAACACTATCTACACGAGACTTACAGTCAAAAGAATCTGGCCCTAATAGCTGGCTCAAAGTCTTGCAAAAGTCTACGTAATTTGAAATATTCTTTATGAAAATTGGTGGAGGTTTTGTATTTTTTACTGGCTGAATTTCTTCCTGTGGCTCCCTATCATCCACACTGAGGGGTGCAAAGGGATTTGGAGTGCAAAATATGGAATCTGTTAGACTAACTTCTTTCAGAGTACGGTTTATTTGATTTTCTGTTTGCATGTCACTTTGTGAAATTGCTTCCAAAGAATTATTGATATTACACAGTTTTTGTTCATTATCGTTGGTGTCTACGGTAGAAATAGGCTTGACTTTATTTTTTTAATTTTTTGTGGAGTGTTTGAATTTAAAAATGATCTTTTTGAGCTTTTGTTTAGACTGACACTTCTAGTGATCGTGCCATCTGGTTCACAGCTGACATTTTCATCATTAGTCTCCATGTGGGAGAATTAATAATTAAAATTCTCTAAAAAATAAAATACTAAAATGTCCATGTACTCACCTAACCTATAATTCACTGTTTATTTACAAGTTCGAAACAAAAAATAACATCAGATTCAACAGTGTAAATCAAGATGCTTTCAAGTAGAGAGCTTCAAATGACTTAAGAATAGCTCCGCGCACTCATATACCCACTTTTACCTACTTAAATCACTTTGATTTTAAGAGCAATATCAAGCTGTACACTAAGTAGCACTAGCGCCCAGCTGACTCTCAAGTTGAACTTAAATGTAAAAAATATAAATAACAATTTTTGTAAAGAATCTAAATCGTCTAATACTTGTTTATCATGTAGCCAAATAATGGCCTCCATTATATACGTAATACGTTTTTATCTAAATTAGCATACCAAGTTTGAAAAAAAACGCTATATGGGCCCAGGGAGGCTTTGGATAGCGTACGGTTTTGCCCTCCCCTTTTTGAATAATAACACTAAGTTTAAAGAAAATAGTTTTAGTCGTTTTCCTGCTAAACATACCAGGGTATGTTTGTTAAATACCTCCAATTCACAGCTTCTGAATGGTAGCTGGACATACAACTCACCTTTTAATCCTACCTATTGGAATTACTTGCAGCCTTAAAATTGATTATGTAATGCATTGATTTTTACAATATGAACGTGATATATCACTTTATTACTTCATTGAATGCTACCATATGCAACGAAAGGAGCAAAGTTCATCAATAAACATTGTAACAAGTAGTGATAGCACCTATAGTGTACAATGTAAATTAAATTCAGCTTAAAATTTCTCTAGAAATATTGATCTTTCACTTAATCATATTCTTGTTGATACAAGGAAAAAAAAATTAAAAAACTGAAAAAATTAATAATTATTAAAGAAAATAATGGGGATATATCTAGAATTTATTTTCTAAAATAGTGCACCAAAATATTAGTTCGCTATGCAGGTATTACAGGCGACTGGGTGTGATCTATTTATATGGATCTTAGTCGCAAATCTCAACGTTGTAACTTTATTGCACAATCTGTTTGCATTATTTTATATTTCATTGCCAAACTTTTTAAACTGTTATAAATATTATCCGACTTGAAAATACGATATTTTTGATTCACAATAAAATCAATTACACTATAAATATTAATGACATTTGCTGATCTATTTTCTTTTCTTTTTTTTTAATTTAAGGCGCATCAATATCTATGGTTATTGGCGCCCGGAGCCACTCTCAGTGCACTGCCGGTCTCCGGACAATGTTCTCTCGTTACAGACAACACTGTCCAACACCGGACAGTGAGCTTTGGAGGCTCCATGGAAAAGAAAATCCAAGGGCAAGCACGCTACCACTGTTACCCTTCCCTAATTGCTGATATTGACAGTGCAAGAGAAATTGTGACCAGATAAAAATTCTGATTTTTCATTATGTCTTATCTACAATACTGGTACTGATTGGGGATATTGCGTTACAAAAAAAAACAACAAAAAAACAAATTTAATCACTTTATAGCCAAAGATACCGTACAAATGACAGTAAAAGGACAGTTCATTTAAATTTAAAAAATCTAATCCCAAAGGTGGGAGCAATTAGAAAAATGTTTAGGGTAAACTAAATCGTCTAAATAGGTATTATAAATCACAAATTTGGAGTGAGGAACGACAAAAATAATAAATCACAACAAAATATTCATAGAACGAAAAATTGCTGGGTTCAATTTCCGATCTTTTGGACTTTAATTGATGTATTAATATGTAAAGGGCACAGTAAAGTATGTTTTCTATCCGCATCTGTCCACGACATTTGATCGGTAGCAGTAAGTAAAGCCCACATGAAAAATAGGCATTACTTTACTTTTCATTTTGTTTATAAATTCACGAACTAACATAAATGAATTCATTCGTTTCGGCCTTCTGTATGTAGTACTTCAAAAAATGAATTTTGGCATCAATAAATGATAATCAGCCTTATGTTGCAATAAGAACTTAAAAGAAAAATTACCCTTGGAAGCGGGAAATCGCGGCAATAGATTAGATTAGATAGATTTTTATTTGGCTTGTAAATCAGAAATTTTTTAGCTGTGAGTCTGTTTGCAATTTGCACAATACATACAAATAAATAAATAACATTACGAAATTAATAATTTAGTTATAGCAAAGAAATAAAAATACAAATGATGAAGTAAATACATGAATGGACTACAGTACATACCGATGATATAAGAACAAACTAAAAATTTAATCTTATACAGTAAATATAAATTTAAACTCCTTCTTGTTAAATAAAAAATTACAAGCATGATTAATTTCTTCTCACCCCTTTCAGTTTTTTTTTTCTTTTATAGAACACACAGTTATTTAATTTCACAACTACGTAAATCACTCGCCATCCTAGAGACTCTCATTCTCACCTACAACCTCTCCCTCCGGTAACCTCCCAGTGTTACCAATCTCTTTTTGCCCCCTCATCGACAATTTCTTAACATTCGGTCATCCTGACCTTAAATTGCCCTCAATTTATGTGCTTGTAAGTTTCGTAGACCTTCAGAATGGTAGGCCTCCTTTTTCTTCTCGATTGCCTTCCCTGCTCAGTTAGGACCGCTTCGTCCAGTAAATTTCTTTCTTCCTGTTCCGCCTCTCCATAATGTCATCTCCGGCGTTTTTATTACACCTCTCCTCCTCTTCACTATCCTCGCTCATAGAGCTATCGTCCTCCATCTGTCCTTCCGGTGCCCATATCTTCATGTCACTGGCGTGAATTGAGGTGGAAAACCGCCGTCTCTCCTTGGGCTTAATGTCACTAACTGTGTAAGAGTCTCCTCCTTTGATTCCGGTGACAACCAATGGTCCTCTATATCGAGGCCGTGTTTTCGTTGGTTGTCCAATCCCCAACGTCATATTTGGTTGCACGGTACACCTTTTTATTAAATCTTTTTTTCATGTTCTCTTTAGCCTGGATAGTTTTGTCCCTCACTGCTTCCTGAAGAGTCTCCTGTCGCACATATTCCTCGTTTAAGAACTGCCTTAGCGCTGAATCCAAGCCATTGATTTAAGGTTGAAACCATATAACAACTTGAACGGAGATAATTTGGTGGTTTGGTTCACACTTAGATTTAGAGCTTGTTCACACAAGGCTATTGTCTTATCCTAGTCTCTTCCAACTCCCTCCTCGATGACCTACTGATCCCAGCAAAGACGTGGAGTGAAATGTTTTGCCGTTTTCATGTCCAAAATAAATTTTCTAATTCTTGAATCTTGACAAACAGCAATAATAATTAATGTCGTTAATTTTATTTACATTGTTTACTTCTATTATCGGATAGCATTTGAAATGTGATCACTATTGCTGCACCGATATTTATTGATATATTTCTCTTCTTGATATATATTATGCTTGTACATAGGGCAAATCAAAAAGAAGTGTTACAGATCGTCTGCAATTTTAGTATTACAAATCTGACAGACTTTATCTTCATTAAAACCTAAAAAAAAATTCGTAAATTTTTGGGTTGACTCAATCGTAATTGAATAATCAGTCTATGTTTACAAATATTATTTCTCACTTTTAAATAACTTTCTGGACCTTTAAAGCTAGTAATTAATTTATAATTTTCATTAAAACGAGAATTAGTTACTAAATTTATATCAGCCGACAAAGAGACAAATTTACGTATTAGTTAATAAGGAGTTAATCGATTCACAATCTAAATTAAAAAGCTTGTTATAACCCTCTATATTCCAAAAAATCAATTTAGTCAGAATATTTTCACTGAAAGTGCTGTTAGTGTTAATAAGACGTTGTTGAGCGGTTATAGGAAGTGGCAATAAATTTGCATTTAAAAATTTATAACGATTGTTTTAAAGCCAAGTTTTTGAAAAAGACACAACAAATGTTATAATAAATATCTTTATCTATTCATATATCTATCTATAGACAAAAAAAAAATCGCATGATTGCAGAAATATTTTATTGAAGAAGTTATTACACGTTGAATATCCCTTTTAGATTTTGGCTTCATGAATTGTTTAATTCTGAGTGGACTCTTAAGAAATAATTTAAAGAGTTAAACTGCTAAATTGTGCAAGATAAAGGAACGATATAGGTTCATAAACAATCAATATTCAAGAATTAAGAGATATGCAGCTCCACTTTTAGTTATAAAGTGTTGTTTATGTTGTGAGAAAAACAGGAATCTTGGGACATAATCCTCATCCTCAACTAGAGTAAGCTACTAATCAAATGAAAAAAAAAAATTTTTGAATAATAGAAATAATTTTTTCTCTTTAAAAAATTCGTATTTTAATTTAAATTAATCGTATAATTTATTTTTTATATCTCTAAAGATTACTTGATTTTTGTTATTGAGTGGTATTAATGTTACTAACATTAAATCGAAAAAATCTTGTTATTTAATGATTATTTATCTGAGAGCAATTTTTATTTTAAAGAAAAAAATTTATTGAGAACCATTAGTCATTCATTTTTGTTCTGCTACATATACTAATAAACAGGTTTATTTTACATCAACAATTAGATTATAAAAATATCTCCTAGCCAAAAAACAAATTTACTGCTGATATATCAAGATAAAATATCAAATATATATCCTTATTTGTGCTTATATTTATTTTTTTTTAAATCTCAAGTATTAAAACGCTAAACAGATTGTGTTATTTCTATTTTTAGAAAGAACGGTCTGTTATTTGGCAAACGTGTACCAACCGCATCAAATTTCTTCTAAATAGAAGCATCTTTTAAATAAACTGAGATAGAATGGTGAGTGTAGCAAATATTATTTAATTATTACAATTCTAATAGTAAGGTGAGAAAATTTACATTTATACGATTATTGAACAGGAATCGAGCTATATAA
Organism: Triatoma infestans; assembly: GCA_011037195.1. Taxonomy (NCBI): domain Eukaryota; kingdom Metazoa; phylum Arthropoda; class Insecta; order Hemiptera; family Reduviidae; genus Triatoma; species Triatoma infestans. The sequence continues at coordinate 32,347 of JAAEAF010007542.1, read as the reverse complement.
TTTATTTATTATATTTCAATTGAACATCGTAATCTTTTTTCAAGTGTTCCCGAATTATTATTTGGAACACTTAACAAAGTAGTTAGAACAGTATCCATGTTTTAATATAAAATCCTGTAAAAATACCATTAAGAATACATTTTTAAGTTTTAAAGATTAGGTAGATCTTTACAAACCTCAGGGATACCCACCCAAAAGTCATCAATTTGAATGTTCTGATATTTGTTTAAGGCATTCTCTCATTTTTTTCAGACATAACTTTGCATAACATACGACTCACATAGAAGTCTCTAAGAAAAATTACCTGCTTGTCAAAGTATTATATACGTTAAGAACTCAGTTACAAATCTGGATATAGATTTACTCCTAAAAGTTAAGAAAAAAGTTTGTTTATTTTTGCTTTCTCTTTTTTATTTAAGAGCATCAACATCTAACATTGGCAACTAACTAGTTTTACTATAAAAGGAGCTTTATTAAACATGTGTTGGAATCATTTCGCAATTTAAAAGTATTCCAGAATGCAAGAAGTCGAAAAATCCAAGTTTCACAGATTTTTTCCACTCTCCTTACTTAAAGATGACAGATACAAATAGATTGACCAACAAAAGAGAAAATCTAGGGCAGCACTGCTGGATTCGAATCCCGGGACTTACGCGTGGGAGTCCAGCGCGCTACCGCTGACCTAATTCCTTCCCCTTTTTCTGTCCTTAGAGAATTATGGAATAAGCCGCAAGTTTTTCAATAAATCATCAAGAAACCAGCAAGGCACCCTATATCACTTGAATTTAAAAAAATGGTTCTGCTTGAATATTGTATGCGTTTTACTTCTCCGAGGAGTTGGACCTCCCAGACAAGCCTTTCAACCTGATTTATGACGTTCACTATGATTTTTTTTTTTCTCTAGGAAAACATATTATAGAGATTAGATGTTATTTCCTAGTTACAGGTCCATGCTCGTAATCATTATACCAAACATGCCCCTAAATGCTGAAGCTCATTAATTATATCTGCTAAAATTTTAGATTGTGACTTTTTATTGTTAGCTGTTAACTATTGAGTCAGAATTGTAATAATAAACAATTTTAATAGCACATTTTCCAATATTTGTCTGCGATTTTTCTCACTTGACATTATTTATCAAATGAAATGAATATAGACAAGGGAACTTCTAGTAGTAGAAAGTATTTTTCAAAAATAAATAGAATTGCCAATAAGATTCTAATAATAAAAGTTAATTTTTATACATATTTAAACAGTCCAAAATTATCAAACACTTGCATATTCTAATAATATCATTTAATTTATTGAATCTTTCTAAAACAGGATCTTGTTCTTGTACAAAATTTTTCTTGTCTCTTCAGATCAGATTCAACAGTGTAGGACATAATTTCTCAAACTGGACAATATGTGGAGATGTTAGTATTTCAGATGTTGTAAGATATTTTTGCAAAAAATATTTTGTTTTCAATGGGTTTTCAAATCCATCTTATGATATTGTTTTTTTTTTTTTTTTAACTTTAATTCAAAATATTTTATCAGTGAAATCAACAAATATATTTTGTTACATTTCTGTCATAGATGATTTTAATTTCATTCTAAAATCGATAAATAAAATTTGTAGCTGCACTGAACTAACTTAGCGATTACTTTTAATCAGTATTGATTAATATTTATAATTCTATTGATGGATATCTTAACACAGTTAAGTTTCAGTGCTAGAGAGAGGATGAAAGTAAATACTACTCAGGCGATGGCGACAACTGTCATCGCGATTTGGTAAAATGACTAAAAAATATCGTTAGAAAGAAAGAAAAAATATAGAAATAAAAGATATAATTAAATAAAGGAATGTAGAGGATTTGGAACTTTTGCAATCTATATTTATGTGATGTTGCTACATATTTCAATTATAACGCCATTCAACTTTGGTAAATTAGATAACAAAGTGGTAACCGCTCAGAATACTTTCCATGAGAAACGTATTTAGCTTTTAGAAGAAAAAAAAAAACAACCCTTTTGTGAATCAAAAACCGTTTTATTTTTAAACCAGAGTTTTGGTTGTTTTGTTGATGGTGATATAAAAGTGAATTCATCATCTTGAAATCTTTGGCTTCTACTATATGCTGGTATAAAAGATGCTTCATCTCTTATACAGAACTCTAGACAAATTTTTACAAAAATATGACTAGTCTCATTTTTTATCAACTTTCAGGGCCAGGATCAAGGAGTTAAATCATGGTAACTCTAGCTAAATTAGGATAATAAATAAAAGAATTTATTGCCGGTTGATGAATTATGTTATTAAGAAATTTGGTGAGGATCGGTCAAGAAAAAACATTCAATTATGTTAACGTTTCGACAGAGTTTCCTGTATTTATCAAGGCTTTAATCTAAAATACAATACAGTCGGCATAATTACGTTGACTTTTTTTTTTTACGATGCTAAATCAACAACGACTTTGCCCTCACGTGAATCGAACCCTCGAATTCTCGCAGCAAAGCCCAGCGCCAATTTTAGCTACTAAACCAGCGCATGAGAGCAAACAACCTTAAAGATGTTCAAAATACATATAACAATTATTTTGCGATAAAAATAAAATGGGTTAAAACTTTATCTTTTGGAATAAACAAAAATCTCAGTAGTTAATAAGGAAACGAGCATTTATTACTGTCTTCTAAGATTATCAACCGCCAGCGCCAGTTTTCTAATATTGGATAAACAACCTGCAGAGGCTTCCTGTAAAGTTTCATCAGATGATCCAATTGTAGTCAGCAAATACTAGAAGAAGAATTTTTTTTTTCTTTATTAATAAACATTAATTATTTTGTATTATTAATATCAACAAAGACTGAAATTAGAAAACTTCATGTATAAAGAAAATACAGATTTTAAACCAAACAAGCAAACTTCAAATGTGTCAATCGCAACGTCTCTCCGGATTGCCAGAGATGTTGCAATATCAAATATAAATCCTCTAAAATCTTTTATTGCACCAGAACTAAAATATCAATTTTGTATTTGGAAATGTTATTTTAGATTCAAAAATGCACCTTGAAACGGAAAATTTAGTTGTTAATTTTTATGAATATAAAATTACAATTAAAAAAATAAATAATTAAACATTACAAGTGGTAGATCAAACTAACAGGGACAACTCCACTATGATGCAGAGTGACACAGTTGAACGGATCTTGTGAAATCTTATGTAAAGCTAGAGCGGTAGATCTGTGTACCCGCCTTTCTTTACTGGACATGTAAGTCACAAGAGGTGCTACTGCTCCTAGTCGTCCAAATTCGAAACAGTTATTGCTCCAATCACAGCAATTTGCTATGGCTAATGCTAAATGTTCTCTTAATTGGTCATCCTCCTACAATTTTTAAAGTAAAAAAAAATATATATATTAAGTTCATTAGAAGCTTACTGAACCTTTTCATCCTTTTCACCATTACTGAACAAAAAATTTCAAACACAGTCATAATGTTGATGTTTGATAAAAAAAATTGTGTTATGTATAACATTTCTTGATATTTGATCTACAAATAAGAAAGGGAATTAAAAGTTCATCATTTAAAGAAAAACAACATGATTTACCGCATTAACGAGATTGCAAAGTAAAGGCACAACTCCATGATCTGTTATAACGGCTAAATTCTCTTTGTCACGTGCAATATTCGCAAGTGCTGCACAAACACTTGCAAGTACGTCCTTATCTGTTGACTTCAGAAGACTCACTATAAGTTCCAAGCCTCCCACTAAGCTTCGTACCATTTCACCGCTATCCTAACAAAGAAATAAATTGAAATTATAATTCCAGCAATAAAAAAAGGTGAAAATCGATTGCATAGTTACATTATTATATTAAGAATAGAACATATCTCATTATAAATATTAAAGTTTGGTAAATATACTGGTTACAATAAAAGGCAGAGCATTTTTATGCCTGATTGTAAATAGAGGAATTTTGGTAAAAAGTGAAAGGGTTTATTGGATTTTTTTCAGTGCGGCCAAAAAATGTGCATTATTCAGAAAGCGTAAACTTTTGTAGACAGTTTCTTGTTTATTTAAGTTAACCTAAGCATAAAATCATTCAAAGAGAAAATTGCAACAATTAATAAGAATTTTAATCATGTTTATGTCACATTGTTAACACACTCCGTAAACCGTCGCGGCCTACTTTGAATGAAGTGATTGATGTTCTCTTGTTATATTTCACCCGTATGTGAGATATATCTTGCCGTATCTCCCCTAAATTGTTTGCTGATAGAAGAACCACATAATTTGAGGCAATTAAGAGAAGACCATAAAGTTTAATAAAACCTTGTGTACGTCGCAATGATCTCTATAAGCAAAATCAAATTAGGATAGGAACCTCCTCACAATTATCTTCTTCATAATTATCGATCATTTCGTCGCAGAAATTAGGGATTTTTGATCCCATTGGTTAATCCATGTCTGTATTTCTTGGCAAAATGATCAAGCAACGCATACCCGTCAGTAAATTGTTAGTAGGCACACTCTTTGTTTTAAGTGGTTTACTCATACGTAATTTGTTCAAAAGTGACTGACTAATTATAAATGATAATCCAATGAAAGACACAAGCTAAGAAATTAAAGATGGAATTGTTTTTCAGGACATTTGACCTACGAACCTTCTCATTTTTACTTTAAATCATTTTCAAACTTCTTTTGATTGTCAAATTCATAAATAACAAACATATTAATCAGCTCCAACCCATCCACTTCCCTACTTGAAATATCTTCTGATTCTTTTCCAATGTTCTCTTCTTTCTTGTTATTGCAGGATGTTCCCATTTGCTTCTTCGTTTTTGAAATCATTCAAATGTCCTCCTCAGTAAAACCACTCTTCATCATCCGCATCATGTCCTACACCATTCTAACTATCTTGTAGAAAATATAAAATATTCCAATTAATCGCTTTTTTCTTTCTTATAATACCATTTTTAATCCAACGGGAACTTCATATTAAAAAAAAAAACGAATTTTTATTAAGTTCTGGAACTTTTTTTGAATTAACCTAACTTAAACTAAAAATTAAACTTGAAATAGTAACCTTGGAATTGTTGATGCAAGGCACAAGAGCCCATGCGGCACAAGCTTGTACTTTAGGTGAATCATTTTTCAGCAATGACCAAACAAGTCTAACACCATCCAGTTCTTCAATTCTGGCCATACATTCCTTTTCATGAGCACATTGACCCAATACACAACTAACATTCTCTAATAAAGCTTTGTTAGTCATATTGAGTAATGAAACAAGAGCATCCAATCCGCCAGCTTTGCAAATGGCAATTCTGTTAGGTGGTAATTTGGCGCATTCCGCTAAAGCACCGGCGACATTTTTTAATACCTTGCGAAAAAATGATTTCCATTAAAAAAAAAAAAAATATATATTAATAATAAAAATGGAATTCAAGAAGTTTTTTAATTATAATTAATAATATTCTCAGTGATAATAATTAAATCAGTCTGGATTTAAATAAAATGGATCCAAGCACCAGCTAAAGAGCATCATACAACCATACAATACCCATGCCAACGTTATAAAAATCTGGGACAACTACCAGCCACCATAATATTTAAAGATAAACCAATTAGTCAACATAGCCATTACCAAAAGGCATCCATAAAATCGAAGCTACTCTTTCTAGTTTTTTATGTCAATATTTTTTTTTAAGAGTTTTGTAGATATATATTTTTTGTTAAGGAAATGAAAATTTAGTTTAAACATTCAATGATTACAATGAATTAATTTAAGATATATTTTATTAAAATAAGTATAATAATTCACAATTTTAGTAAAATTATTATTTCGAAAACGTGAATGAAATGCCACTATATAAGTTAGAAAACAAACATGCATTTATGTTATTACCTTGAATATGGTAACTCATACTTCAAAAATGCATTAAGGCACCTTCAAATGCTTCATTTTATGTCTGACCGGTTTCGGATTTCCCTACCCTCTTGCGCTGGTCTAGTGGCTAGCGCATTCGCCTTAGGTGGGTGTGGGAATTTTAGGTTCGATTTTCGTGTTGATCCAGTATTGTGAGAAAAAGTGGAGAGATATAGTTTGTAGCGAACCTTGGAAGAATTAAATATAGAATTTGGTGCACCAGTTTGGGTAGAGAATTGACTTTCACATTGTTTGACATTGGATTACTGCTATTTTAATGTATTAATAAAGTATTTGATGCTTCCTTATTTAAATAGAACCAGAGAGCACGATTGCAGACCTTTTTAAAGAACTATAGCTTATAATGGATGGTGGTCATTTACATTATCGTAGATGAGAACTATGGAGTAAAAGACAAACAAAGTACGAGTATATCGCCTACAACAGCTTCAGAAATAGGCAATTCGGACAGAGAAAAAGGGCAATTAAAGGACAAAGAAAAGGATTTGCGGAGACCTTTATCTTCCAAGTGTTAATACGACTATGATAAAGTGGTTAGGAAAGGAGGGACCTTCCAAGAACTGGAAGAAGAAAGAAGACTGATCAGAGCCCTTAATAGCATTCAACTGCGAGCAGCTCTATGGCTAGCGGCTTCATGTCACTTCATGAAACTCACATTATCAGACAATATAAAGGTAATTTATTATCCACCATTTATTTATCATTAAAATTTTTTTTTGTAATATTTTGAAATTTAAGAGGTTTTTAATACTTCATTTAATTCAGACTGAAATGAAACTGATTTTGCTAAACTAGCTCATAATGATGTGTTATGATTTACTGAAACATGACTTTTTAAAGATGTTCCTAACATTTCACAAATTTTCTCAGATTTTCATTTATTTAATAATTAATTACTGTGCTGAAGCTGTATACGATGAAGTTGTAAATTTGTCAAATAAAAGGTAGGTCTTTTAAAGATTCTCCGGGCCAGCTGATTAATTGAGTGAGCAGTAAGATCAACTTTTTTGACGATTTTTCTGTTCTTCCTGTATCTGTTTCAATACTTGAAATAGTCTGTATCAGAAAATTTCCCTAGCCTATTAGATATTACCAAAATGATTTTTATTTTTATTGTTATTATATTTAATTTTTCAATATTTTTCTCCCCCTCAAATTCATTACCAAATAAATACATTATTACAAAAAAAAATCTGGTGTAAAACATTCAGACAACTATCTCTTATTCCAGTTTTCAAAATTGTAATTGACAAACTTTATAGTTAGTATACAAAATTTAATGAAATTCGTCGGTGATTTTGTTAAGAAAATCACAAAAAATGAAAAAACTTCTGTAAAAACACAATTCCAGTTTACTAATTTTCTTGAAATTCGGAATTTCAACAACATATTGAATTCTAATGAATATTATTTAGATGATAGAATTGTATAATAAACTGAACTAGCACTTTAGAGAAAAAAGTAACCCCACCCCTCCCGCAAAAAGTCCCTTAAATCAATTTTTCAGAAGAAATGTTTAAAGTAAAAGTTGTAGTTGTTTGTATGTGTAGTTGATATATGAAGTTTAAGGAAAACCATTGGAGCCATTTTTGAGAAAATTGCAAAAAAGTAAAAAAACATTCAGTAAATTGGTACTCTCGGTAGAGGAATTTTGATAGATAACCTACTGTCGGATCCCATGGTGATACCTAAACGGAATAACAAGTTTGAACTTTCTAGGATTTTTCCTTTTTTGAGTTATGCTGTTCACACCTCACTATTTCCTAACAACCACTTTTTTGGACTCAGAGGATTTCAAAACGGATATTTCCAGGGAAAACTCGATATTGAAAATTTGGCACGATTACTAGTACTAGTAGAAAATTTGGCAATACTAGTAGATAATGAAAGTAATAAATTCAAAAAATAAATTAATGCAACTTATTGGGCAACATCATTTTTCTTACCTCTTCATTTTCATCCCTTAGAAGATCAACTAATATAGTAATAATATCTAGTTCATCAAGACGCCGTACATTGTCAATGGATTGGGCGCATTTCCAAATAGCACCTGTAGCTGCAGATAGGAGAGCTTTATCTGTTCTTCCACCTTCATCACTGATTAATGAAACCAATAGTTCCAGACCACCATATTCTCTTACTAATCTTCTAGTAGCTTCCTCTTCGGCGCACTAATTTTTAAAATAAAGCAATATTTCAATTAAAACAGTGATTAATTAAACTGCCAACAGAAATACTCAAATTCATGTTGACTTTTTCTCTTACTGTCGTAAAGTAAAAAGCATAAACTTAATGATGGATTCCAATAATTAACTTTTCATCAAATAAACTGTTATATAGGCCTCTGTATCAAAAATTTTATTTTTGATCCTGTTCTCTCTATAGAATGACTTTGGGAACCTGTCTGGGGAGTAATCATACTAAAAATTCAAACAATTTGTCTGATCAGATTCAGATTTGGTAGTTACTTTTGCAACATGTGTGCCAACAGAACAAAACATTAATTTTATTTGTAAGCAGAGTCATCTATGGGCTAGGCCGAGAACTTTTCACCTTGCCCTAGCACCTGTTTTAAACCAGAAGGTGCTAAAAATAAATTTATCAAAACTGATCTCAAGAAAAGAAAATTATCGATGATCATAAACACCTATTTTTTTTCAAAAAAAAAAATTGTTTAGAATTAAGGCTGTAACATCATAAAATCCGGCTAACAAGATTGTTGTTTTGTTGCCATTGCTGCTATAATAGCGAGATCAACTGGAAACAGCTCTTTTAGAAGTTGTAGTTCCGCTAGAGTCTGACAGAACTCAACAATAAATAAATAAATAAACTCAGTTCAATTGGATAGAATTAACCCCAACAACTCAGATTTCTGAAAAAAAAAATCTGATGTAAAAACTTCTCATCCGCTCTCTTATTGCAATTAATACAATTTGCTGGAAAAATGTTCTTTAAAATGATGTTTACAGACGTTTAGTTTGACTTGCCATAAAAAAAGTCATAGGAGTAATCATGACGTATAATTCGGGTTAACTTGTTTGACACCGTCCCATATCTCAACTAAAACTTGTATCGCCTCCCAGAATCAGTTTTTCGGAAAAAATGATACGTTTAGCACTCCAAGTTTAAAGAAAATTGCTATGGTCGTTTTTGAGAAAATTCCAAACAACTCAAAAATTTGTAGCCGAATTTTCTTAAATTTAGAAGTCTAGCAGTGTTTCTTATGTTGATAGAATAGATTATTATAGTTGGTAAAACCATATTTTATAACTAACGTTACTGTTCCATCAGAAAATCAACTTTTCCTGGAAAATATTTCAGATAAAAGTGGTAGGTTTATGTGAATACATAGTGTTAGATGTTTAAAGAAAATCGTAGGAGCTGTTTTCGAGAAAATCGCGAGAAATTAAGAAAACAAATCAATAAAGTCGCACTTCCTTCCGGTTGATCGACTCTGAAACGAAACCTTCGTGTCAGATGCCTTGATAGTGCCTACAAGAAGTATCAAGTATCACTTTCCTGCGATTTTTGTGTTTTTAATATGTTTTATGTTCTCTCCATCTCTCTTTCTCACACACACACACAACTATTTGCTAAAAACACTATTTTCCATACTCAGAGAACCATAAAACATGTATTTGCGGTGAAAACTCACTTTCGAAAATTTGACATCGCAATACTTCCGCTCATTAGGTATATAACAAAGTAAAAACAACCATACTTACTTCTAAAAAAAAAAAGTTCAAGGAAAGCTTAATTATTATTGGTAAATCCGTTTTTTCAAATCAGATTTTCATTTTTTGTTTATCACAAATCTGACATATTGGGGACAAATATTATAAATATTTGTTATTTAAGAAATCATGGTTTTTGTATAACAGAAAATATCTTAAAAAAATATACATGTGAATTTATTTTTAATTAAATTGAGTTGAATTTAGACATAATCGCTTTTACTCATGCAGCACCCCCACTTGTAAAGTTCACGGGCCACTGGTACCCATTAGCTTGAAAAACAGACGTCAATAAACTTGTTTGAATAGAATTTTGCATGTAGAATAAGTCTTGATGATTTACAACAAAATGTTATTTCAATGAATAGAGTAATATTATTATTTACCTTAAAAATAGCCGAAGCACAGTGCTTTTTGAGTTGGGGATTGTCAGTTGACAAAAAGTGTACCATATCTCCTATCATACCTTCAGACTGAATATCGTATTGATAGTGTCGCTACATAAGAAAACAGATTTCTGAGATTATTTTTGTATTAAATCATTTTTTTTTAATCATTAGAGGTTAATTCAGAGGTTCTACTGTACTATATAAATTTTGATATTTCTTAAATATTTCACATCAAATAAGGTGATTTTTATCGTTTCTATAAAATGAATTGCTGACTATCGCTATCAGATACGACAACTCACCTCTGATGAACATTGATCAATCGTGCCTAGTGTATATACAACTATTTCTTCATGAACAGAGGAAAGGAATCGAGCTAAAATTCTAACACAACCAGCTTTCCTCATTAATTCTTTGTTTCTTGCTGATAATGACAAAGTACAAATAGCCCTAGCACTTCCTACAACTACATTTAATATCTAAAAATTATAAAATATAAGTATTAGTAATATAGTGAAGGAATTGTTTACACTAATAAATATAATTTTTTTTTATTTTTTTTTTTTAATTTAAAGGCGCGTCAACTCTATGGTCACTGGCGCCCGGAGCCTTCTCAGTGCACCCTCCAGATTGTGTTCTCTCATTTATTAATATTAATAGTAATTTAATTTATTTAATATTTTCTAACATTTCTTTACTATGGAAACAAAACATCTCATTCTTCCAGGTATGAGCGAAGCAATACCATTCATTAATTGAGTTTTCAGCCTGAGTGAGAATAAGTTTTACTCATTCTATGAGAATTCTATAGACTGTGACCAGAATTCTTAAATATCATAATAGAGAATATTTTTCCAGATTCAAATACTAAAAAAAGGTTAGAAATCTAGAAATGTTAAGAATACAGAAGTTTGTTCAGAACAATATAGTTTATGAATAAATAGGTCATCATCATTTTCGGGAAATGGACTTGTTTCTTCTAGATAATAAAAACTGGTATTAGATTAGTTCCTTAGGTGATGGGTGCCTAGCATGCGAAAGGAATTTCTAAAGATAAATAATTTGCAAGTGCAAGGCACTTAAAACAAATAATGTTGGTAGCACTAAGTCACTCGCCACATAAGAGAAAAAGAGTGGAAAACCACTAAAAATAAATACACTTAGCTAGATTCAAATATTTTATACCATCCTGTCGCTTTCGGAAAGATAAATTGCTGGGGTAGTAAGCAACTGTTTTGGTACATCCATTAAGTCTACCTAAAAAAAGTCAATAATAAATTATTCCAATGATGACAAGATTATTAAAGAAAAACATTCACATTATATTTTAATTTAGAAAAAATATTTTATTATGAAATACCAGAATCGGTATGCCTCGAGATTTGCGTACGAGAGTTCTCGCTTTTGATATTTGTGCCAAATTAGCAAGAGTATTAGATGCTAAACTTTGAAGCTGTGTTTCTGGACTTTTGAGTAGTTCAACCAAGAGGTCAACTGCTGCTAGTTCAGTCATTTCCTTTTGTACTTCTTTGTGATGTGATAAAGTTTCTAATACTTGTAGAGATCCCAGCTATAGAAAATAATCTAATACTTTATAAATTTCAAATTTGAAATTTTAGATAAACAAAAAAGAATCATTACTCACGACACACTTTGGTTCATTAGTTTCTAGAAGATTTATAAGTATTTCTAATCCACCGATATCCCTCATTGCTAGTAATGCAATGTCAGAGCTTAAATCTTGATCTTTCATACATGCTAATGCAATTACTGTTGCTGTCTGATTACCCGCCTTTGAAGTAATACATAAACAACAATTATTGTTAACATGTCACTTAACATTTTTGAAATCTTATCTCTTTCCTAGGTAATTATTATCTATGTATTAAAATGAACCTTTAGAAAAATTTAATAAATGTTATTAATTTGCTCTGAAGAAACAAAACTACTTAGGACCACAAGAAATCATTTTTTTTTTTAATGTGTACTTAGGTCCGCAATGCTGGATAACATCTATGATTTTATCCGTCTTTTTTAAAATAAAAGCAAGCTGCGACGTAACCATTACTAGCATTTTTTCCATAATTTGAATGGATTTCTATGTTTTATTTCTTTAACGACGGATAAAATCATAAATCTTGTTTTGTTGGATGTCCACATGATGTGGGATCAGAAAAACTTTATTTTGATGCCGAGAAGCAGCAGTAGATTTTTTGGAGAAAAAAATTGAAAAACCATTAAATACAAGTCAAAAAAGAAGAGGTCATTTTTGTGCTAGATTTAATATCTTAACGTCATATCTTCAGAATACAGAATTCGAGAATTTATCTCTGGTTATTACTGCAGTAGAATTATGCTTCACTGTACATTTGTATATATAACCATGCATTTTAATATACCTTGATGAACTTTAGCAATTTCTGTATATTCCAGTAGTCAGAGGGCAGATCAGATTTATTCGCATCATGCCACTTATCCTGATCTAACAGCGGAACGTTTTCACTATCTTCAGAATCACTACTCTCAGATTCTGACATTATAGTTAACTGATGTCATGTTTGATCAATAACAATAGCCAGCGCTCTCTATTTTTTTTTTTTAACTTATTTCAGTGATTTAATTATTTTACTTTTTCTTTTTTTTTATACAAATTCCCTCAGCCCACATTTAGATCATTAAAACTTTAATTTCTGTTAAAGGTAAAATCTGATTTGAAACATTCTTAATTTGTTGAACTTCTAAGTGACAAATTTTTCTTCCAATTCAGAATTTTACAACCTTCATTGTCCATTAAATTCACTAATATTCTCTCAATTCGCACCTCTGGTTTCCCGATTTTCTTCAAACTTACAAAGAACATATGCTATGCAATATGCCCTTTATGTATCTTTAGAGGGAAATCCAACTTTTTTTCTACAAAACCCATTAATCACGTTTCTCTAAAAAATAAGTGAAGAAATAAACATTTCATGAAATAAAATAGCTAATTAAACCTACATATCTGCATACGTTTACGAGAAATTTGTGCAAAAAAAAAAAGCAAAATTGCTTCCGGTTTATGGATTCTGTATTGGTACCCAATGTATATCATATTTGAATTATCTATGATCATTCTCTACATGATCGTTAAGTATGTATTTTTGCGAAAACTCAGTTACAAAAATCTTGACACGACTGCATAGTAATAAGATAAATTTAATATGAGTAGAGTGAATTGAATATCTAGTGAATATTTGTTTCAGGTCTTTGTAGTTATTAGAATCAATATATTTTTTTTTTTGTTTCGTTGGAGCCGTTTCCAAAAATTCAATATCACAGTCACATTTTAACAAGACATCTATACACATTTTCATTATACCTGACACACTAATACATTCAGAATACACTTTTGCCTTACAAAATGTAATAAAGTTATCGAAACGTTGGCAACAAACTATCTTTTTTTTTTTTTTACTTCTGGCTGAACCTCACAAATTTTAATAATAAATACTTTACAGCTTCCGCAGACACTCCCTAGAAAATAAAAAAGGTGAACCTTTATGTGGAAGTACGGTAAGTTTAAGTAAATTCTGGTATTTTATCCGTCGTAGCCTGCATATTCCTTTTGTTTCTGACCGGTTTCGGATTTTCATCCATCGTCAGAGCAAATTCACCAAGTTCGTGGAGATTATCGATGGATGAAAATCCGAAACCGGTCAGGAACAAAAGCAATATGCATGCTACGAGGATAAAATACCACATGCTATCCAGCATATTTAAATAAATTTTGAGAAACCCATATTTAAATATAGTATTTCGACAAAACGCGAAAAAATCAGTATAGTTGCATTTCCGGTTGTTTGATGCAATAGTGATATCTAGACGGAATATCAAGTTTGAGATTCCTGCAATTTGTAGTTTCTGGTTACTTGGTTCACACCACAGAAACAGTTCATTCGCAAAAAAGTTTTTTCTTACTAAGATCTGGGAAAGTAAAATTTGTTAAGTCACTTAGAGCGAAATGAAATATATTTGTGCAAAATAGTAAACTTACCATAATTTCTACTTAAGCGTACTAACAACTGCAGGAATGGATATATTATTTTCTTAAAGTTTATCATTAAAAGAATAAAAGATAATAAGGATAGTAGGAATTAATTGATTAGAATAAATAACTTCTTAACATTTGTTTATTATTAAAAAATGAACGAATATATTGTTAAAATAAATGTGACTTTATTCGTTACATCTTTCTACAAACAAATTCGGATAAAATCTAAGTCCTTCTATCGATTCATCCCTGCAAATAAGCCCCTTTTTTTCCGTTGTGGTTAGTCGTTCCTTAGCAAGCAATACTGATATACCTAATGCCTGAGATAATTCTGCAGGGGTTAAGGAACCATTCATCTTTACCTAAAACAAAAACAAACAAAAAAAAAGATTCATAAAAGTCAGAATTAGTCCAACACACCGAATAAAAACAGAGTAATATTTTTAACTATTTTTGTATCACAAATATTTAATACTAACTGAGGCAGTAGTATCCTCTACAACAGCATTATCATCATGAGAACTTAATTGTAATACCATAACACCGCTGTCAAATACTCGTAATCTTATTGGTAGAGCAAGTTTTTCCAGAATTTTAGCCGCAGATAACATATCTTCAGGGGAAAGCAATTCTAGCCCTCTTGCTCTGTTTACTCTACAGTATGCATCTGCCAGAGAGATCATGCCACCTAAATCCTGCATATTGATTAATATAGATTAAAATCAAACAGTATCTGATTTAATCATTAAACTGTCATGAACTCTGTAGTAAAGGCATTTAGGCGCCAGAAGTGCGAGGTTAGTACTAAGAAGTTTGTTGTCAATTATTGTGTTAGGTTTAATTATTGTGTTAGGTTGTGTCAATAAGTCTTAGGTTTAAGAAGTTGTGTTTCGATTACCTATTGTACTACATAAATATTATATACAAATTTATATGATGAATGCATATACAAATATTGCATATTGAATTTATTTGATGGATGCATATCCACAATAAAATTTGGTACAACTTTATCTAAAGAACGTTTTGGACTACGAATATTTTATGGATTTACATGCCTATGACAGGGTTGTTGTTTGTCACCAAGTCTATTTAGAATATACATACAGGAGCCTAAGAATAATTGTGGAGAAAGGAATGTTCTGGAATGGGAATTCCTATTTCTAACGATAACGTGCCATTTCCATTTCTCCTAATCTCCATTTAATGGCCTGGATCGTGAACATTTAGAATATATGACCAGAAACTTAAATTATATCTTCGGTATGATCTTATGAAATAAAAATCATGCTTTAGCCTATGGGATGCCATCATGTCTGGTAGTGCGAACTTATAGTGCTAGTGGTGGCAAACAAATGCTCGATACTGTTAACATAGCTTCGAAGAGGAGCCTTCAGTGAAAATGCACTTCATTGGTGTTATACATATCAATTTTTATGATGAATCGGTTTATGGTTGACGATGAATTTCTAACAATATACTGAAACAGGTGTTGCAAATAGCATGAAAAGAACATGCCTATGACAGGGTTGTTGTTTGTCACCAAGTCTATTTAGAATGTACATACAGGAGCCTTTTCGTATTGCGAAAAAGAACCGAATATAATTTGAAAAAAATAATAATAACCGTTTTGTTACTGTTGTTGTATAGTCTTGATCAAACATTTCTGTTTGTACATAGAAATAAAATGGCTTTTTAGGATAAATTTTACCTTTTTTTCTGCAGAACGGAATAAAATGGAAAGTTGTGAATAAAAAGTTATGAAGAACGTAAAAGTTGTGAACGTTTTCGTTTAAAAGACTAATTTTTTTCCCCCACTTTTTTGCGTTTTTCTCGAAAAACCGCCAGAGATTTTAAACTAATATACTACTACCCATTATATTAACCTATTATATATAGTTGAAACATTTTTTCTTCTTTGTAAAACCATGTCATTGAAGTGTACCGTTACTCATTTTAATTCCTAACGAATCATTTAGTTAAAATTTCGACTTAAGAAAATTTATCATTCAGAACTGGAGAATCGTAAGAGAAAGCTCTGTGTGCAATTTTTATATACGTATGTTTAACTAAGGATTCAATATGAAAAATCCTGAGAAGGAATTATGACCCTTAAAAAAAATAAAGAACTAGAAGAGCTTTATGGCAGTGAGCATATTGTAAGATACATAAAATCAAGACGTATAGAATGGCTGGGTCATATGGAGAGGGGCAGCGCAGGGTACTCAATGCACATTCCTCGGTACTCAACGAAGAAAAGGCCCAGAAAGCGCCGGCTGCAGGATGTGCAGAAAGACTTGAAAACTAGAAGATTCAGGAGAAAGAACGGGAAAGGAGTTGGAATGGAGAAAAGCTGTGAGGGAAACCAAGGCTCACGCCTTGGCTGTAGAGTTACAGAAGAAAGTAAGTAAGGATTCAATACGCCAACTATGCACATTAGTGATTTTTGTACATGTTTACAACTATTAAACAAGAATTTCTCCATCACAATTTTGAATTTGTAAACAAGAAAGTAAAATGAATATTTGAATATTTATTAACCAGAATTCTAATAATTGCAGCAAGAGAAAATCGTATTTTATCAGATTTTTTTGTTTTTAGGGAGCTTATAACACAAAACTTTTTAAGGGCTACCACACAAAATCAAAAATAGTACAATTTTTAACAAGTTTTTGAGCAGCTACTGGAACAAACAAACAAATAAAAAAGCAGGAAAATGTCAATTTAAATTTTAACAGTCAGGTTTTAAGATTTCAAAAATAGTCTAAATGATCAGGAAAACATCGTTTTATTTATAAGATTAAAGCGAATACTTTAATCTGGCATTATGCAATTTTATTTATCTCTTAATTTTTCTATTTCTAAACATAAAATAATTCTTTCGAGATATAGATAAAAGTTGCTATAACATATTTGACAATGAATAAACACCCAGACTTTTAGAAGAAAAAGATTTAAAATTTATATGAATGTTATCAATGAAATCATTACAACAATGAAGTAAATTGAATGTACCTTCAATGGCTGCAGCAATATATCCGTCATCTCCCTAGCTAGATTTGTCATATATTTGCTTTCACTAGAATAAGAATCTCTTGTAACTGGATCATCAATGCCAAGACTTAATAAATAAGATTTAAATTGTATAGTTTCATCTTCTGTAATACATCCTTGTTTTTCCTAAAATACGCACAAATCTCATCTTTACAGTTCGTACTTATAACAAAACAAAACAAAATCCTTTCTAAAAAGAAGGAAATAACATATGCAAGTTACAATAATTGTACAAAATTTGTTCAACTGTAAAAGTGTACGCTTAAAAAAGTTTTCCAATAATTGTGCTTTAATCGCGGATGGCATGAGGCCAAAATTTGTCGATGCTCTGCCCAAGTTAAGTACTCGCATTTAATTATAAATTATTGAATAATAAATTTAAAGTTGAAATTGTCAACCCAAACTATTATAAATCAATAAGTTTAAGAGTTCCACATAGTGGGTACTAATTAAAGAGGAAATATGTATTTTTTAACAGTAAAATTTTATCACGATATGCTCAAAATTTCTTGAAACAAAACAACTTGAAAGAATGAATAAAAATACCTGGTGATCTTAAAAAAATACCTCTAACTGAATTGGAAATTGAAAACTAATTAGCTGATTTAGAAAATATTAATTCTCTTGACCTCTACAAACTGTAAGTCATTGCGAGTCTACGGGAATATAATTGTGCTAACATTAGGCTCGACCAATGGTAGATTCTGCAATCGTCTCAGAACCCATTCGTGCAATAACTTTAGAGCACTATACTGTTTAAAATACTGACTTTAATGTTATAAAGCGCATTAAATTTGTATGCCATCAATGAAATAGTAACAATTTTCAAATTATAATAAAATTTTATTTCTGAAAAGGGTATATTAGTATTTTATGGTGGTTGGTCCCGCAGAGCTGGAAAGCATCAGAGACATTTTCCGTGATAGCCTGCTCACTGTGTATACATTGAGTGTATCAACTGTATTTGCTCTGTGCAAGTCTATGTTATTACACTGTTTAACAAAAACTTCCTGATGATGGACGAACGCTCGAAACCGGTCGATGACCACAAAAAGAAACAAACTATCACGGGAAATGTCTCTGATATATTAGTTTATCCTCATACTGGTACCAGTAATTGAACAAAAAATTTAGCAGCAGATAAAGTACAAATACTTTTAAGAATACTGAAATACCAGCGATATTGGAACGTGAAAATTTTAATTAAATTTAATGTTTCACAGTTTGAGGACATGCTACCTATTACTTGCTTTTCGCGCTGGTGGCCGATTTTCATTTAATCCTTTACTTGTTTCTTATTCGAGACTATTAGTGCATGTTAACAAAGAATTTTTGCCAAGTTAAGAACAATTCTTGGGTGCTGGTATAGTGTGCGCTCTACCGTCATGATTCTCGTATACTGTGCAATCTACCATCATGATTCTGGTTTAATATGCACTATCCACAAAAATTAAAATTAAAACTATTATTTTCAAACTATTTTTAACAAGGTTGAACTTTGCTTATGGTCGTCCCTCATGACGGTAAGCGCGCGAAAATAGTACGGTGATCCACTTGAGTTTCGAGTTTGACCGGCTATGTTTTTTTTTTAAACAACAGGTGGTACCATTGATGGTGGTGGAGGGTCGAGTCCCAGGAAAAGTGGATACTGAATGCCTTACTTAAGTAAGCTTATACTTACTAGAGTGGAGCACATATTTTATACAGTAGATATCATTAGGGCTGGTAGAGCATCATTTTGAGGGGGGGTTTTGAGGAAAAGCACGCGACACTAAGTGCTACTTTTGACACGGAACTTTGAAAACATTTATTTAAAAAAACCAGCATTATAGTATTGTATATACAACGTACCATTAATCAGTTGACATCGACTCATTATTGGTAAATTTAAGAAATTATATTTGGGGCTGCAATCAAATATGAACCTAAACGAGAGATACATATTCACTTGTCTCTTTTTGGAGTTTAAACTGTGGTGCCTGAAGTATTCGCCGCGAATATTTAGGAATTTATGTTTCAAAGCAATTTTCATGCAAAATGTATTGAGTATCTAGTAAAATTCTCTTTGCGTCCATATCTATCAAAATAGATGAACTGATATTCTAAAAACAGGCTGAATGTTCGCATTAATAAACTTTTTTATTATTTGTACAAAATGGAACTATGGAATGACATATAAATATCCTTATTAATTAAATAAAACAGCCAATTAAGAGGTGACAATCCATATTTTTCAATTTCTTTAACTTAGGTAAAAAAGATGAACTGTATTTTTTTTTTTTAATTTATACATATATAATAACTATATATATATATACAAAAGCATAAAACCTTCAGCAAATAAAATTAACTGAACTTATGTCATACTTACTCTAATTTTCAATGAAATATTCTTGGATAAATTGACCATATCTTTGGCCATATCCATCAGTTTGCTTAAATCTTGGAAAGCTACAGAAATATTTTCTTCTGTAGCTTTTTGCTTCTCTTGCATTCCTCTTTCTATTCCAACAATTCCTGTTCTTGGCTTTATTGGTACCTAGAATAAATCATTTTTTCCCTTAAACATGAGAATCAAATTCATATTTCTTCTGTTTTCTAATTCTGGGTTATACTACTGCATAAACTTCAAACTGTATCAAAAATTGTAACATTGGTTATTTTATTTGGAAATTTTTAAATTAGCAAAGGCAATAAATAGTTCAAATTGTTGCAATTTTGGCCGTTAAAATGTGATCTGATGTATCTGATTGTTGGCTTATCGACCAGGAAGTTTCCCGGATGAAAAAAAACACAAAATAATTTTAGTGTTTTTTTTTATTTGAAAGCCGACGTTTCGGCACATTGTTTGCCATCTTCAGGGGCTCTTTTAAAGTAAGACAAGTATTGAAAACTTTAACATTTTCGGTTGTGTCAATAATTGAGAGACTCTGAATTATTGACACAACCGAAAAGGTTATAATAAGTTTTCCATAGTTCTCTTATTTTAAGAGAGCCGCTGAAGATTGCAAACAATGTTTGCCGAAACGTCTGGTTTGAAATAAAAGGCAATAAAATTATTTTGTGTTTTTTCACCCTGGAAACTTCCTGGTCGATAAGCCAACAATCAGATACATCAGATCAATAAACAGTTGTATAAAGTAGAAAAATATATGAAAAATTTAACCAACATAGTTCCTATTAGGTCATAAATTTTCGTGAGTTTCTTAGGAAAGAAATTCTGCGTACAATAATATTAAATTTGCAAAAATAAAGTGAATAATAGCTGAAGCTCCCCACAAACTTATTTATCCACTTAGCCATGTTCCGTAAAGATAATAAGATTAATAGATAATATAATCAACACAACAGATAATTTAAAATGTAGGTTTTTATCCTCTGTTCTCCCACGCTTCTTTCAGATTGATAACAAAAACGCCAAGCAGAACAAATCGTAAAAAACACAAAAACATTATTTGTGAAAAAAGTCCTGTGTTTAAAGGTTGATTAACAGCACTAAATTGCGTTTTTCCAAAAGCAATAATTTTTTGATTATATTAAGGCAAACATGATCAAATTGTTATAGCAGTGTTCAAATAATAAATAAACAGTGGAAAAAATTTGTCACAGCAACTGTGATTATTATTTAAGTTTTCACTTTTCAAAATCTATTAATTGCTCATACTTTTCGAAATATTTTGATTTTTTTAATGAGTTTCTGATGAGAAAAAAGTAAAAACTGATAAAGTAATAACTCAGTATACTTCTTCAAATTAAAATGGATAATTATTAGATGCTTTCTACATAATACACACAACCTTTATTTAAAAGTATTACCTGTTTTGGAGGTAATGAAGTGTTTGCCTGCTGCAAAGGTGAAGTTTCCCATTTTCTAGCTGCTAAAGTATTCCTAAATGAGAGCACAAAACTTTCTTCTAAGCCATCCTTGAACGAGAGTTTAATGAAATTACTGCAGCTTAGTTGGACCGGTCCACGCTTTTTGCCTGAAATGTGAATAACACTGGGTACAATATCGCTAACTAAACATCCAGCAAGATTGTTAGATATAACGGTATAAAAACAACAGTACAAAAAGGCATTGGTTACCCTGATTGGACTGTGACAAATGAAGTACTAATTTCCGTGATCTAGTAAAAGCGAAAGCACTTGGTGTTTCTTCTTCGATAAAAACAATATAGCTAAGATCTAAAGATAAGCAACTCAATCCATTTTCCACAACACCAGGAGCTACCCACCAAAGTCTATGACTCGTAAGGACTGCTTCTCCACCCTCAAATGTCGTCTAAAATTGAGAAACATAATTGAATATCATGTAAATACTCATGACTGACCCATTATTTATACGTAACTTACCTTGTTATCACCATCGTACAGTTTAATATTTCTGGCGCTATTGATACGTTGTTCATTGATTTCTAAAGTGGGAAATGCATATTCAAATCTGTCCATTCCTTATATGCCATGAATTTAAACTATAACATTTCCAAGTCACTTCATACCAGAACAGCAACATAACCTTCTGTTTCATATGTTACCTTCCATGTTGATAACACGGTAGTTACCTTACCAACATGGCCTACTCTTAATGGTAAATAAAAATTACAGAAACTTTTCACTCTCAAGTTTCCCGTCCGAATTTTTTACTAACGATAGATCTGGATCACTCGCAATTAAAAATTCTTCCACTCCTTTCTTTTATTCAGGAGGATGCAACTCGTAGATTGCAAATGTTTCACTTCGTGCGTTCAAAACTTTGGTTCAAGCAAATGTTTAGTATAATTCTAAGGAAAGAATGGAGTGTAGGGTTGTGTTGCTTTTCAGATTTATTTCAGACAGTGTGTTTTACACGGCTGGAAATTTAACAAAGGCATCATGAAAATGCAACATTATGATTATTAACATATCAATCTATGGCCTGTCCATGTCTAGTAAGATTAATTAGAATTAATAATTGTAGAATAATTGGTAATTATCATAATTAGTTTAAGAATTGGCTTAAACAGTTTTGTGGGTTCTTACTAATATAATGGGTGACAATTTAACATGACGTCTTGGGAGGTAGACCAGATAAAAAAAAAATCAAAATGATGCGATTTTAATTTCTTCAAGTCTTCCAAATATGTGGTCAATTATTTTTTTTAAGCTGCAGAAATAAGTTATTTCGAAACCAACTTAGTTATTCCAAATTGGACCGCATATTTTTTTTAACTAATTCTTAAAGTGGATTTTTTCATGAAAAATGGTGATTGAAAGGGATTAGTTGAATATTCACTGATATATTCAATTTTGAATGTAAAGAAATTCTTAGCCATCTGTTTGCACATTCCACATTGTTTTTGATTTTACGAAAAAACATATTATTCACATTAGTTTTTCAAAATGAACACCATCATTAAATAAGCAAAACCACTCCATTTGTGCCCAGTTTTCATTCACAGCCTTTATTTTAGAATCAGGGCGAATTTCTTCGCAGGGTTCAGAAATTATTTAAGTTCCTCTACAGTGGTGTCAGGCTTTAAGTTGCAGTAAACTTCATTTTTAGGGTATTTGCAAAAGTAATCAGAGGCGTCAGGTCTAGGGAGTGCATCGGTCACAGACAAGGACCGTGCGTGCCAATCCATTGGCCCCAATAAGTGGAACTTTACTTTCCAAAAAAATTGGGCAATGCATTTTGAACCCAAAATCATAAATGATAATTTCCCTTTTTTCCTAAACTTAAACGATTATTTAAAAAAATCCTGATAAAGGCCATCTTATATCACCTAATCATAATGTTCTAAAATCAGAAAATTTATGAATATAAGTCAGATATAAAATAGTAACTAAGCTACTATAAGAAAATGTCATTTATTTTGTTAACAGACGCTTTCGCTCTTGTTTTTGTACCACATTATTTTCATTATACATGAAAGTTATAGTTAATGAAGATATCCATTCTTTCTCTACGTATGCCATTTTCTCCCGCTTGACATCAAAAACATTAAAGAGGCAAATCTTATAATGCAAGCTAGTATGTGATCTTCTTTTTTTAAGCTACTGAAATAGGATATTTCGAAACCAAGTTTATTATTTCTAGTTGTATACATATTTTTTTTTTTTAACTAATTCTTAAAATGGATTTTTATTCATGTAAAATGGTGATAGAGAAATCTTTGTTTAAACTGGGGGAAAAAAATCATGAAGTGGTATTTTGCTAAAATGATTTTGATTGCAAACTTCCAACCGAATTCTTTGTTGTATACAAATAAAAAAATTAAGTAATTTTTTTTATTGTTTGTATTCAGGGAGTACAGAATAGGAAATCTAAAGCTAATAAAATAAATGATAAAGGAAAAATAGTAAAGGAGATAGTAAAATTTTGTTGTCTTAAAAAGTAAAAGCGTAAATAAAACCCAAATAAAATTAGTGAAGATAATTTAATGGCTCTAGTAAACACGCTAAGTTTACAATAATGATTTGTATACAATACTTAGGTAATGAAAATTCCAGCTTTATATAAAACAACAGCAATTTAAACGAAACTCAAACAATTTATAATGACCCAAGTGAGGAAAGTGCCATCGTATAAAGGGACTTGCAAATATTTTTTTTTATTTCATACAGTAACTAAATATTTTATTTCGACATCAGTAAGTTATAATCAGACAAATTTTTAATAGCTAGAAGTTATTATTTACCTATTTGCATCAAGTTTTTGATTAATTGTATAAGACACTTTCTAAAGTTTATAACCTTCTATCCCTTTAAATTCTTGATTGTATTATTTAAAAAAAAAATCTTATCAGTGTAAATATTAAAAATACAAACACTTCAATTATATGTAATCTTAATATGACCAGTATCTGATCATAAGTAGTACAAACAGCTTAATTTATTAATGACTCCTGCATTTTCACATTCAAGGTAAGTGTAAGATTACTTATGAATATTCATTTATTCATTCATACATACAGGCAAATGTCTGTTACATAGTAACATCTGAAGGACATAAAAGGGTTAAATAAAATTTAAGATTAAATGTATAAATGAAAGAAAATTAATTAATTTCATTAATTATAAGTCAAATTCTAGAAATTGGAATTATACAAAAAGTTCTTAATTTGTCATATTTCCATAGAAAAAGGCTATATTATCACAAAATAGATTACAATATCTTATTATTCTAAAAATATGAAATATTTTGGGTAACTATATTTTTCAAAATTCACATTAAGTGGAATATTATTTCTTTTATTAAAACTAGGCTCATAAAAATTAATTAGGAATCAAATTTCAAGACAGTTAATTTTGTGATTTAATAATTTTACAAGGAACAAAATGTCTGCATGGATTCTTCTATTGGATAGACTGTCTATATTTAGAAAATATCTTATGTACATAAAATCTAAATCGATAACGTTAATTCCAAGTTAAAAGCTATATATCCAACAAATTTATTTTTACTCTTCAGATAGACATAGAATGCATTTGATAGTATAGTGACCAAATTATATAGTCTTCTAACTGATGAGCACTACACATGTATGTAAATAATATTTCTATTAACAAAATCAAGAGTTTTTAAGGATTTATTTTGTATATGGTGTATATGATCAAAGTAATGAAAATAGTGTATTTGAGCTAAAGTTAATTAATTATGGATTAGAACGAAGAATTATGAAGTATTCAATTATAGACCCTAAATTATCATACCCTAAAGAATGATTTACGAAAATGATAAGTTGAAAATGCGGATGGGTGCGCAATGCTGAATAACATATGGATTTTATCTGTTTTAGCATGCATATTTTTGATGTTCCTTATTGGTTTTGGATTTTCGTCCATTGTTATTGACACGAAATTGATGATGACTTTGATCTGACGATGGAAGAAAATCCGAAACCGGTGAGAATATCAAAAATATGGCATGATACGCAGATAAAAATGATACGCCTACAAATGTGGCGTATGCATAATCAATTTGAATTAAAAAATAAATTTTCCGGGAAATGTTTAGGTTCTATCACCCCATCAGACACGAAGATTCAGGGCAAAATCCATCAGTCAGAAGTGCGTCTTTACTGATTTGTTTTTTCTCAGTTTCTCGAAAACGCCTGCAACGAATCATTTGGTACTTTTTCCTTGAAAAATGTATTTTTCGGGTGGTTAGGGAACAGTAGCGTTATACTTTCCTTTAAAGGACTACGTCAATCTAATCTATGATTTTACCAACTACAAAATATTAATGCACATTACAAGAATAGATAGAATTCCAAATTTGAAGAAAGTAGACTACCTGAAAGTTGACTTTACAGAATAGGTTTTTTAGTTTTCTGGATTTTTCTCGAAAACGGTTACAATGATTTCTTTAGACTTGTTATGCTTGCTCCCCAGATAAAAATGTATTTTTTTTCTGAAAAAAATTGCTTTTAAAGGGTCTATAATTGGTTACATTTAAAGTTGCTCAAGCTTCGTTGGTTTGGATATAGAGCGCTCCAAGTGAGACTGCTCAAGTATACAAGTAAAATCTCCACTATAATGTTTATGGCCAGCACAACTAAACATTGTAACGTTGTAATTTTGAAGAAAATTTCTTGATTAAATTGTATTAATTAGCGTTAGAGAAAGTTGTGTTATGTTTCATACCAGATTTTTATTCTTTGGAAACCCTACATGATTTTCTAGATACAATATCTAATAATATATCTAAGAACGAAATCAGATTAATACAATTTAGTAAAAATAGATATTGATGAAAATAGTTCATGACCAGTATATGTTATAATATATCTACAGATATATTATTTTATTTAATGGTAAATAATAAAATATTGTATTTATTAGTAAACGTTTCGATTATATTTCATAATCTTGATATACCATTAAGATGTTTCCATCATATAACAACAGATTATTTAATTTTACAAAATAGAAAATAATTTATTAATTTCAAAAATGCAATAGAAACGTTGGTTGGAAACATCTGATCTGGTTTGGTATTGATGAAGAGAATGAAATATTAACAAAACCATATACCATTAACTAAAATATTTTTTCAGTGACCAATATTCAAAAATATAGAGATATAAAAATAAATTATCATATAAATATAGTGCAGAAATAGGTTCAGCAATGCTGAGAATTGCATCTGACTTATCTACATATACCCCAACAAATGTGATCTGCAACATCAAATTTTATACAAAAGGTTTCATTAAATAGAAAAAAAGGTACATCTTAAAATTTAACCAAACAACCATTAGAAAATTGGAAGTATTAAAAAAAATAAAATACAATAACTTTTACTATAGAGCTTATATCTTTATAATTCCAAGCAGCTTTTTATTGGTGAAAAATTCATTTGGTCAGAATTTATCTAGAATGTTAGATTTAACGTACATCCGTTAAAATTTGCGAGATAATAACATTTTTTAATCTATAAAAATTGATAAATTTCTTATTTCCTAAAGATTCACAATGATAAAATGGGTAATATTTCTTTAACAAACTTTTTACTAAATTTAATTAATGTACTTCATTTGAAATGATATAGAACAATTCATATGACTATTCATACTCCTGAAGATAAGAAAATATATTTATTAGGAAACATTAATTCAATTTTTATCAATCGTGAAACCGTCTAACGCTAAATTAAATAATTAATGAAAACACTAATGTGGTAAAAAAAAAAAAAAAAAAAAAATGGATATTAAACGTGATCGCCACGTGTTCTCATTGGTTTTATTGTCGGATGCGTCCTAATGTTATAATTTTTTAAATAATTGAAAAATCCCTAATTCAGAGATACTATAATGCTAGCTTTGCCTGGAGGTACTTCCATGGAAAAATATTTTGTACTATGAATCAAATCAAATGTCGCATCATTGAAAACCAAACAAGATGTAGTATGAAATGTGTAAATTTTTTTATCAACATTTTGAAAGATTTTAATTGTTAAATAAAGGAATTTGGGAGGAGATGAGGTTGTTGTGACACGTGGGACCGAAATTGTTCTCATGTGCTCCGTGAATATCCAACAAAACGAATATCACTCACTTGTGCAGCTGAAAATGTTTTTACTGGACCGCACGACGCGGTACGACTGAATAGCCGAAGTTATGGCGCACGGAAAAAAATAAAAGAATTTTGTTATAAAATAATGATATTAGGAGCTTAGAAATACGGAATTTTGGCAATCTATTTAATTAATTTTGTTTATATGGTAGATATTCCCTGTGTGAATTTTCATATATAAATATCTTATTATATGAAAAATATATACTTAGATAGTTAATTACAGACAGACATGCAGAGATACTCCCTCTAGGAAGGGTTACTTTCAAGGGAAAAACTTATTAAAAAAAAAAAGACTCAAATATCCCAGGTTTGTTTTTTTTTTTAAAGCTACTAAAAAAAGAAATGGCAATTCTAGTAAATAATTGTTCCCTTTATTGGAGCAACAAATAATGATTTATTCGTTATTCTTACAAATGCGATTAAATGAAAATATATTCGTTATTTGAACTTCTTCGAAGAATGTCCATTATTGAAAATCTGTTTTTAATTAAACAGGAGGTAAAAACAGGTAAGAAACACTTTTGCAAAATATTTAAGTTTATGGAATGTTTCGTTAACAATAAACGAAATTATCATTATTATTTTTTTTAATACTTAAAGTACAAATAATGCTTAGATTTAGATGAAATATATCACATAACTTGCAGTAGTATTACTATTACGAATAAGTATAATGTTATGAAAATTATAAGTACTTATAATAATGGATGGATAACTCATTTCATTTCAGCGATTCAACTGGTTTTGGCGATCGGAACCACAGGCAAAGAAAGCACTCATTATCTTTAGCCAGTAGATTACGTAGTAAATCCGAATCCTATTCACAGTATGTACAAGGAACACTTGAAGAACAATATCTCAATCGAGAATTGTATAGATCTAGAGAAAGATTGCTCAGAACACAGAGGCATCCTCAACCTTCAGTTCTCTGTAAATTCACCAAGAAACAAATTTTTGCACTACTTACTCTCACTTTAGCAGAATTCATAAGTTTCTGTTCGATGTCTGTTATGGCACCATTTTTTCCAAAAGAGGTGATTAAGTGAATTTATGATATTTATTCATTTAAAGAAAAATAGTATTAATTGTCTGACTTTGATTGCATTAAATTTTTTTCATTTTTAATGCCATATTGTTTCATAACTTTGCTTGATTTAAATAAATCAAATAACCATAATGTATATTGATTTATCCCTGAATTTTCTGTTTTTCTCTAGGCAATGACAAAAGGAATGAGTACTTCAGTATCCGGTTTCGTATTCAGTTTTTACGCATTCGTTGTTTTTGCTACAAGTCCTGTCTTTGGGAAAATAGTAAGTCAAATACTAAACTTAGATATTTATACAACAAATATAGACCATTAGATATTTAAATTAAATAAACGACTTAGTTTATCTAACAAATATCAGTATGAATACTTAATAAAATTAGAAGTATATTTTTATGTTCATTTTTGAATAATGTTAACTAACATTTCAGCTACCTGTTGCTGGAGCAAAATTCTTATTTATGGCAGGAATGTTTCTTGCAGGTGGCAGCAATATTCTCTTTGGGTAAGCAGCAAATTAAGTGTACTTTTAGTTAAAATAACGCTATTGAGTAATAGAATAAATAAAGTTATGGTACACTTTATTTCATTTCTTAAAATAGTCGCTTATTTAACTATTAATAATAATAATATTTTTATTTAAGAATAATACGGTACAATTATGAAAAAACATAATGTATAGGCTATTTAACTATTATTATCATTAATTTTTATATCTGATTTATAATTTGGAAGATGGTTCAGAAAATGATTCTTTTTAATAATATTATTTTTTAGAATACTACCTGAAATTCGTGATTATACAACTTTTGCAGTATATTGTTTTCTCATACGGACATTAGAAGCTATTGGGGCAAGTGCTTATTCAACTGCAAGTTTCATTTTCGTAGTGGAAATTTTTCCTGAAAATATAAGTGCTGTACTTGTAAGTGTTTTGATAATTTTATAAAATATTTTTAGTAAAAGTATCCAATCAAAGGAGCCTTGGAGATTTTTTCCAGAACTGCGGACCTTAACTACCCTAATTAATGGCCTAGTTGCATCGAAATTGTTTAAGAGTTGCTTTCATTTTCGTATTTTCCTTCACCTATCTAATGTAGATGAAATCATCTAATATAGCATGGGTGAAAATTTAAAAAAACTTTTTTATTATAGGTTGTTTTTATTTCATAAGCCGCCTAATGTATGTATTTCTGAATATTGCTTTACTTTTAGACTAATATCTAAATTAGTTCTCTAAAATACAGAACTCAAACAACTCAACTTTTTTTTTTTTGCATTAGCAAGCGCCATACAGCCATGATCAAACTATTAGGTATTTATACAAGTGTACACGTCGATCTATAATACTTAATACTCAAACGAAATTCACAAGTGAACTACCCTAATTCCTGAATACATAAAACAAAACCCCATACACCAATCTCAAAGTACCTATACGTCCTTTTATAACACACTACCAAACTGATTAACACAACACAATACAAAAAAAAATCCTTTATCCCAACCGAGATTTTTCGTTTTATTTTTATTAAATTATTGCAAACCTAACTATCTGTATTTTACTTCAATTAAGTACGCTTGTTACCCCAATTATGTCTGTCCTCTAAAGTATGTATATTCATACATATATTGAAAATAACTATAGGTTATAACACAATAAACCCTATAGAATTGGGTACATTATGTAATAATTATTAAAGATCTACCCCATATATTGTTGCTTTGCCCAAACAATTTAATTTTGAACGAATAACCGGAAAAGAATTCCCAAAAATTAGTAGGTTATCTGCATACAATAACATTAAAATGTCTGCGCCCTGCCCACGGTTATACCGAAAAATCCTCTATTCCTGAAATAAATTTCAGTATCGGAAATAAATAAATACAGGACATAATGACTCACTCTGCAAAACGCCTTCCATGAACTCTATTAGTTCTGTTAATTTAGAACCAACTCTAACTGACAGTAGAGCATTATCGTAATATCTTAAAATTGTAACAATTTTTCAACCTATTCCAACTTGGAATAATTTAAGCCAGAGTGAACAATTAAGTCTTTTACTATTCATTAAACCATCTTACCGAATCACAAAATAAAATAAATTAAGCAATTTTACAATTTTTTTTATTTCTAAATATTTGGTTCTGGCATTTGATATATTTATAATGCAATCCTAAAAAACAATTTAGTTACAAACATTCAATTGATTGTGTGTATTGTAATGATATACCAGTTTCTAACTTTTCTATATAATAGACAATCCAAAAAAAGATATGCACAAACGATAGATAAAAAGGAATTTATTCCCATGAACTACGAAGATAATGATTAACTATAAAGAGATTGGAATCAGAACAGAAGGAAACAATTGACTATCCACATAAACAATCGATATGGATAAAATGTCGAAGACTTTGATATTTTATGGAAATGATAATAATTCATAATTATTTCAGGGGATCTTAGAAACTGCTATGGGACTTGGTATGAGCGCTGGACCAGCCATAGGAGGAATGCTGTATTCAGTAAGTAACATAGCAGTTTTTATATACAACTAATCTATGTACAATAATTGATAAAATATTTATGAAGGTTGGTGGATTTGGTCTTCCTTTCTATTCTCTTGGAGCAATGATGATATTTCTTATTCCAACAACATGGAACATGCTTCCGTCCATTTCAGGTATACCGTCCATTTCAGTTATTACAATTATGATCAAAATTATAATCATTTGGTTAATTTTTACTTAATAACGTACATATTAGTTGTATTTTTTTATGTACATTCTATTGATCTCAGTTTATGTAAAATTCTCAGTATCTTAAATTTACTTCTCCACTTATTACTTTTATGCAGCAGTTTATAGCATTTACTTTAATACAACTTTTATTCAGCAAAATTTATGAAGGTTTAGTGAAAAATTATGTTTTCTTTCCAAACAAATTGGTTTTCTAGATAAACAATATATAAGAATTGTGAAAGTTCAACGAATCAATGATAGATCGGAAAATTTGTAAAGTTCTTGAAGAATGATATTCTTTTTATGTTAATACGCCTACATGTTAATATCTCTGAACTGTATTGTAATAATAAGCATTTTTTTTTCTTTACGTGTAAAAAGCAATAACAATTTTTTTACAATTTCGTATTTTTGAGTTTATAAAGAATAAAAGTAATACTTAATTGATTTGATTTTTCCCAATTTGAGAACAACATATAACATATTGTTTAGGGCGCTTCTCTCTAGGATAAATTTATTTTGACTGAATTCATCGACTTTGTTTGTAATAAAAGCTTACTTCTATATTCAGGTCCAGCGAAAGGTACCGAACATGCTTCTTTTGCCAAACTTTTTAAAATTCCATCTGTCTTTATTATTGGAGCAATTATTGTTGTGGCATCAAATACATGGTCATATCTTGATCCAACTCTGGAACCTCATTTGAATAGGGTAAAATCAAAATTTTAAATTCTAATTTTTTCACCCTTGAAATTTTATTTCATAGCTTTGAATAAAAACGAAATCGATAACAATTTAAAAATTGTACCGTTGCTCAAGTTATCTTTTCATACACACTCATTTTTATGTGGTTTTGTAAGTGCAATTTTCTTCTTCTTCTTCTTAATATAAATCTCTTCTATTTCGATTGCGAGAGATTGCCTTCAGTGCCTACCTTCGTCAATTTAGCTCTCTTGTTCCATTCCAGTCTCCTTGCTGTAAAATCTTCCCTGATTACAACTTCCCAAGTGCTTCGCGGTCTTCTTCGATGATTGCCTTTATGGCAATTTTCTTATAGGCCATAAATGGTCCAAACTAAATCAAAATCATCTACATATGCTAAGGAGAAGGAATTAGCTCAGTGGTAGCGCGCTGGAGTAACAACGCTAGTGGAATAATTCAAATCCAGCCTGCTGCCCTTAGAATTTCTCTTCCACTGTCTCTACAGCTCACTGTCCAGTGAGGTTGTATTGGCTATAGCTAGAGAACACTGCTCAGAGGCATGCGGTGCACGGGAGAAGGCTCCGGGAGGCACAATAGATCATCTTCCAGGTCGCAGAGCATACTATCCCCTTAAAAAAAAAAAAAAAAA
>JAAEAF010007541.1:0-30689 GCA_011037195.1 Triatoma infestans | reverse complement strand
ATATGTATATATATGTATGGGTGAACTACAGACAAACACCACACACACCCGCGCGTGCACGCATCATTCACCGAGTATTCATTACTATATTACTTTAACCTGGTAAGAGGCTAGTAAAATGAAATAACAGGCCCTCCCAGTCAGGTGTCTAGGTTTTCTCCAACCTGTTTGTAAGTAAAAGCTGTTATCCTTGGATAACGAAAGTTTCATATCTGTAGCGACCAGAAAACTTCATAAGATTTCATTCTCCTCTGGCAGTGAGTAACCATTTCAAATATTATAAGGATTTGTTGGCTTAGATGTTATGCTCATTTTGCAATAGGCTTCTTCAGGATAGTTATTGGTCTGAATTCTAGACCCTCTGGCAAGAAACACAGTAATTCTAGTAAATAATTTACCGCCCCCCCCACTTTTTGTACTCGCATTTGGTTGGCTGTGTCGACTTATTGCGAATAGTATCAAATTTTCGAAACGAGTTTTCACCGGAAACGAAGTTTTCAATTAAAATCCACCAACCAGAATTGCAACTGCTAGAGATGGTCTCAAATTTTCGAAAGGTGTTGTCAGGAAAAAATGTTTTAAAAGTCCCCTGAGAATGTAGAAATGTTTTTTATTATTATTTAACAATCTTTTGTGACGCGTGTGAGCACAATATTTCCAAAATGATGAAACCACAAACTTGATATTGCATTTAAATCGCAATGTGAGAGACAGTGCTTTTCATCATTTTGTTTTCATCATTCAATGCTTATCGTCATTTTGTTTAAAAACTTTTTTTTCCACGGGTTCTTAAGGTGTAGCCTCCTTACATCAGATTAGATTAACAAAGACATGCACTTGGAGATTTAATGTCGATCCTTAATGGTTACAGCACGTCTTCCAGCTTCATCCTTTTAAAGGGGGCCCAGCAAAGCTGAAAGCGTCTCATGTCATGAAGCTCGTGCCTTCGAGATTATTTCCTCCTAACTGACAAAACCTTATCCTCTCCAAGCCGGCGCGGCGCGCACTCACAAAGAACGTGTAACGAGGGTTTCTTCCTCAACGGAAGTCTAATAATAATAATGCGTGAGGTTTAAAGTGCTGGCTGGTACAAGTTCCTGTTCAACATATAATGCCCCGTAAATAAACACACTATTATCCTTATCACTTTCAGGCAATGGTTCAGTAGATCCCAGGTAAATGTTTCTTGATGAGGAGTTTCGCCTGCCTCTGTCCTGATGTTCTCTTCGAAACGCTGGTCTCCCATCCAGCCTTTAATGGAAGTTTGAATAATAAAAGGTCTGAAATTATCAGATTGTGCCACAGATTAATAATGAGTATGAAATTAAAGTAATCCTATTTTGAGGTCTATTTGGAAAAGGGAGATCACTTAGCAGTATCTCTTGCTGAATGGGCCACTGTTTTTCAGGCTGAGGTTTATTCTATTTTTGCTGTGTCTTAGAAGCAGGTTCTTAACTCTAATTCGAAAAAGGTTTGCATCTGCTTAGCTAGTCAGGCTGCGTTAAAGGCACTGAGTTCTTGTGTCTTCACCTCTAAGTTAGTATTGGAATGTTTCAAAAGAGTGAGTGGAAGAGCTATGCTTACCAAAGGATACTGCTCTGGTTTGGGTACCAAGTCAGATTGGAATCATGGGAAATAAGGAGGTAGGTAGATTAGCCAAATCAGGCGCCTCTTTCCCTTTCATTGTTCTTCCGAGCCTGCTGTTGGCGTAACTTTGGGCACATGTCTGTCAAGCTTCCAGGCAAGAAGAACTTCACAGCATTCATCTCTATGGTGATGGGTTGTCAGAGTCTAAGATGCTCATTGATTGGGGTCCGGACATAGCTAACGAGGAGATGTTGCTGTGTATTTCACGGAGGGTTCTGGTCGGATCCCTTATCGGGCATTGAGGTTTGATGAGACACCTGTACGTTTCTGATAATAATAATAATAATAATAATTCTTTATTCAAAATTATGTACAAATATAATACACATATTTACATAGGAGTGCCAGTATACACTATTACCTCCAGCAGAATTTGTGAAAATATTAATTTGTTTATATTAGCTGAAATTTAGGGAAAAGATATAAAAAAAACCCTAGTACGTTTCTGATGCCCGGAACGCCTTTGTAGAGTTTGTGAGACGTTGGAAGAAACATCCATATATCTCATCACAGATTCCTTGGGTTTTGAGCAGATTAGGTTGAGGACCTTTGATCGAAACAGGCTATCTACGATCGGTTGAGGCTGTTTTCCTTTAAAGTTATGGTCCGATTGTCCGGACCATGGCGAATATATTATTATTATATTATGGACCTAAAGAGCCTTTGGATAGCGTAGAGTTTGGTCACCTTCCCTTCCTTTGAATAATAATAGCAAGTGCAAATCGTTAGTGTTTTACTCTAAATTTTTTAAATATTTTTCCTAATTTTTTAAAAAAGGACTTTGCTTTTAAAATGCGCGCCTTGTAGTTGGTTATCTTCTAATTTCCTGTAGTATTACATAATCCTTCCTTAAAAAAAAAAAATAATATAAACGGCAAGGATAAAACTAAGGGGAAATTTCTTTGCGATTTTTTTTTATATACTCGTATTTGTCTTTGAGTTGGACATTGTATATTAAAGATTAAGATATGACCACTCCCACTCACTCCCACTCTCCGGTATGGTATGGAGTTAAAAACATGCCGTTTGTGGCCGAATAACTTCTGTGTCCTAAACAATGGAGAAACATATGAAATTCGTTATCTTTTATGAATAATTGAAATAGTCATTACGGCCTGGTATTGTGGTCTAGTGATTATATGGCTAAACCCAGCCATAGCGGTGGTCAGTTCGGGGTTTTTAGCCACCGTTGGGAAAGTTCATCCTATCCAGGTTTTTGTAGTGTACTAGTGGATATTTTTTTTTTTTTTTCAGTTTTTCTGTATACTTGTTTCTTTAAACGAAAAAGGGTCATTGGAAAAAATAAATTACATTTTTAAAGATTAATGAGGTAGATGTAGATGTTTTGTTTGTGTGTGTTCTTTTTACTTTCTCTTATTTTTTGAAAAAATAAAGGATGACGTCATTATTTCAATTTAAAAAGGAAAATTATCTATATTTTTTTGCCTAAAAGGATGATTAGGTCCTGCGAAGTGCTGGAAAACCTGACAGATATTTTTCTTTTTCCCAGGATCCGTTCTATTTTGTTGTCATCGACCTCAACAGAGGATTGTTTATTCTATTACAATCTTTTGTCAAACAATATCTCTGCGTTGCTTCATTTCGGGGACCCCTGGGTAGTTTTTTTATTAAAGTAAATTGCTTACTATGTATCTTGTAAAATGTAAACTATATATGCTTTTAATGGTATAAAAAACACGGCATGGCAGGTAACACAAAAAACCATGAAGGTCATTCTATAAGTAAAAAGGAAACAAAGAGCAAAGCATATCTTCATCAAGAATATACGATACTTTCAAGATCATAAGTTGTCATCACTGTCATCTGTTTAAAACAGCTGTTTAATTACGCTGTTTCAGTATAAAAAAACTCTATTACGATGCCAAGTCTTCTAGGAATGTGATAACAACGTTCAATGATGAGATTTTTGGTTTCTGAAACTTCTGAAATTTTACACCCGATTTCGTAAAAGGAAACAACTTAAAAAAATAAATTAGTTGTGAGAAACACTTACATTATCTTACTGCAGTTTTTACGATTCTGATCGATCAATTTTCTTTAAAAAAAAAAAAAAAAAATAAGAAATTCTTGCTAAATCCTTGGTTAAACAATACTATATAAGTTCTGTATGAATTGTGCGCAAACTTCTAAAAGTGGATTGATCAGTTCAAAAATGGCGGAACAAATTTTTGTACTGATTTGCAACTAGCGGGACAACTTATCGAGATTTTCCAATTTTAGCAACTTTGTATTACATATTGATGCTCTTATTCAAATAAATCAGAGAGTAACGATAGACGAAGGTAGCCTTCAATCCAAAAAAAGGAAAGTGGTTTGCAGAGTGCCTCGAAATAAAGAAAACGTGGCCTCTCTTCATACTGCAAAATCAACCTAGAAATTATTTGAAAATTAGGCTGGGAAGATTTTCCTTATAGCCAGGAGATCTGAAACTATCAGATTTCTGATTGGTTCATAGGACAAATATTTTTTTTACTATCGGAAAAGAAAAACCAACTCAGAGA
Organism: Triatoma infestans; assembly: GCA_011037195.1. Classification (NCBI taxonomy): domain Eukaryota; kingdom Metazoa; phylum Arthropoda; class Insecta; order Hemiptera; family Reduviidae; genus Triatoma; species Triatoma infestans. The sequence goes on along the minus strand of JAAEAF010007541.1, from coordinate 26,520 downwards.
GGGGAACACTTACATAAATGTATTTAGGTGGGTAATGTCGAAAAGTAGGTATATCGTGAGATTCATTTAATACCCCTTTTTACGACTGTAATCATGATAAGTTTACTTCCCTTCGTATTTATCAAAGTATTTCGCACCCATTGAGAATATTGACTGATGAAGGTTCCAGCATTGCTTATTGAACCCCTCATGCCATACAAAATTTGAAGATCATTCTAGAATTAAATGTCAAATGAACTTCACATCATTTGTGCTTGCCCTAACTAACTACTGCGTACAGAGAGCTAAATATCCTCATATTCCCCCCTCCTGGGCTAAATAATCTACATTGCCTCTGTTCTGCCTATACTATTGCGTCCTTTTGACCCTTCATCTCCTTTATTGATCACATTGTTTGAAATCTAAATCTAAAGCCAGTTTCCGGTTATTATTTTATATCGTGACGTCACACTAACAGTTATCTATGAAATGTCTCTTTAAATTTATGTATTTATGGATAAGAAGAGTAGAAGAATAGTTTTCCCCTTTCAAAAGGAAAAAACTTTTCATTTTTCATTATTTAAAGATTTCGTAAAAGGAAACAACTTAAAAAAATAAATTAGTTACGAAAAACACTTACAAGACATTATCTTACTGTAATTTTTACGATTCTGATCGATAAATTTTCTTTAAAAAAAAAAGAAGAAATTCTTGCTAAATCCTTGGTTCACTTAATTCCCACCAGATGGTGGAGCCGTAAGTGTACAGATTAGCACTACAGAGGGAAACTAAAAGTCTCACAATCCTCCAAAAATCAGTTATCAGTAGAAAAAAGTGTTTCTAAAAAACTATAGAGCTTTTTTATGCTTACAAAGTTTATGTATGCTATTAGGACGAGATATTTAAAAAGACCTGACAAAGTAGGCCTTATGAACGGCAAATTTGGAGTGAGGTAATGACAGAATAAGAAAATCACGACTAAATATTCATAGATCGACAAATTTAAATCATTAAACGACAAACATGTAGTTTCGTGACGAAGAAAAATCTGGCGTGAAACACATACACGACTTTCTTTTACTGCGAAATAGCAAATTTTCTTCACACTTACCATTAACTAATGTTTAAAACCGTCGGCATTATTATGGAGGAATCACAAGAAAGAGGAAAAACCTATTCAGTAAAGTAGTACTTCCGGTCATCCGATTTTCGTCAAACTCGGGCTTGTGACAACATATTTAATTCTAATTAATATTATTTAGATGATAGAATTGTATAGTGAACTGAAATAGCCCTTTAGAGGAAACCATAACCCCACCCATCCCCAAAAATTGCACTTAAATGAATTTTACCCGGAAAAATGTTTTAAATAAAAGTTGCTGCGCTTTGAATGTGTAATTGATATATCAAGTTCAAAGAAAATCATTGGAGCCGTTTTTGAGAAAATTACAAAAAACTGAAAAAACATTCAGTAAAGTGGCACTTCCGGTTGATGGATTTTGCCCGAAATTTTTGTGCCTGATGCGGTGGTAGAAACTGACTGGAATACCAATTTGAGTTTTCTGCAACTTTCCGTTTTTGAGATATTCTTCTCTCTCCTGTCTCTAGAGACCATCCTTCCGCAGACAATACCTCTTGTTAGTATTCATCTTTAAAGTTAGTTTTCACCGAAACACATGCTTTCTGGGTAGGTACCTGGGTAGGCACGAAAAAACGTTTTTAGTGAATATTGTATATGTGTATGTGTTTGAAAACACAAAATATTTAAAAAACGAAACATTGCAAGGAAGCTTAAACTTGGTTTCCGTTTAGGTACTACCACCGCATCTGATACCAAGGTTTTAGAGGCAAATTCCATCAACCGGAAGTACAACTTGACAATGGTTTTAATTTTTTCAGTTTTCGCGGTTTTTTGAAAACATTTCCAACGATTTTCTTATCTATACTTTATCTACTTCTTTATTATCTACACATCATATTATAACATCATAATATTCTCCTGGAATAATTGATTTTTTGGGGGGTTATGGTGGAACAGTAGCGTTAAGCTTCTCACTAAACTACCACTTCGGTTCAATGAATGGTTCTAACAATTGTATAGTAACATTATACATTAGAAGCATTGATAGAATTCCAAATTTGGTGATTATCGGCTAACCGAAAGTAAGACTTGATAGATTTTCGAGTTTTCTTCGGGAAGAACTTAGAAATGAGGAGAAATTGAAGAGAGCATGGACCTGGAAAACCCTCCCAGGACTGAAGCAAACTAAGGACTAGGCCAGGACTGATCTGGTTATAACCAGAAAAAATTTAAAGCGTGCATCAGTTTGAGTAAAAATAGGCTTCGCATGCTGACGTTGTAGATGTCTTCACTTGAAGAAGCTGGGCAGAGAACATGATAGCGTCTGCAGATTCTGAGTAGGATATGGAGAAGACTCCAATACACCTCTCCATCGGACTGCGATACTATTATCCAGAGAAGTTTGGAAGCCTGATAGTTACCAGGTGTTGGAGGAAGGTATACCGTCCTTAGAATCTTCCCAGATCCTGAGATTCCTGAGAGATCTTAATCTGAAAGGGATGCTGTGGGTGAGTTGGCTCTAGTGGGGTGGCACAATAGAAGTCTTTTGGTCGAGTAGTGATATGTTTTAATAAAAAAAACAAACAAGCAATACAAGCTTTACTTATTATCCACATATTAGAATTCACTTTAAAAACTAAAATTGCCTAAAGACGATAGAAAATGCAGTGCAAAACTAAGAATTGCATTAATATCAGTAAATTAAAAGCCAAGGTTTGTTTGCAGAACGTACTTGTTGCAGTATCAATAGTCCGTTAGAAATGCTTAATTTGTCATCGTGCTAAATACGAATTCTGTCACGCGCTTAATTGTGTCGCGCTGGATATGCAATTTAAATGAATAAAATATTTTATATTGCAGTTTAATACATTTTTGCCGATTAAAAATATTCGCTGGAGCCATTTTCGAGAAAATCACGAAAAAAATGGGAGCAGAGGAGTCAGTAACTTCGCACTTCCGGATGACTGTTTTGAGCTTTGTGCGAGCTATTTTGTTCGCAAGCACCACCCCCCGCTCTCTTCATCTCCTTCTCACCATTTGTTAAATACGTTTTCCTGCTCAGCAGGGGGGGACCTCAACTGGGAGTTTCTAGTGAAAACCCAGTTTTGAAAATGTGACATGATCGCAATGGCTCCTCTTAAAGTAAAACAGTTCTTCTGTTTTGATGTAACTCTTTTTATTTTTTACAAAAAAAAAACATATTTTCACTTAAACTTCAAAGTGAAAAGATAAAACATTTTCTTTCATCTGTTGTAGGAGCATTTCCTTTTTTTTTCAACAAAGTTACAAAGATGTATACAATATAAAAACCCCCACTACTAACAGCTTTCCTGTAACTTTAATTGGTTTTCGAGTGTTCCATATAGGCATCGAGTTTTTTTCTTTTTAAGTAGCGGCGTTACTTACTATCATTAGTTACAAAACTAGAGTCATCACAATTGAAATTTTCTAGAAATATCTTACGTTTTTCTCTTTATGTAAGGACGGTAATGGATAGCGAGCAGGTTTTTTGTTTACTACCTCTTCCTGTTTGTTGTAAGAGGTGGTATTTTTACTTTCACCAACTGCTGTTACAGGAAGAATTTCGATATCGAGTTTTCCCCGCAATACACGTTCTGAGGTTTCCTGAGTCCAAAAAGTGGTTTTTAGCAATTAGTCTCTGTGTGTATGTTTGTACGTATGGGAACAGCATAGCTCAAAAATGAAAAATCGCAGAAAAATCAACATTGACATTCCGTTTGGGTATCTATTTGGGATCCGCCCAAGAACTTACCTGTCCAAATTCCTCAACCGGAAGTACCACTTTCTGAAAGAATTTTTCAGTTCTTGCGATTTTCTTGAAAGCGGCTCCAATAATTTTTTAAAAACTTAGATATCAATTACACATACAAAGATCTACAACTTTTATTTGAAACATTTCTCCAGGAAAATTCACTTAAGGGAGCTTTTGGTGAAGAGGTGGGGTTATGTTTTCCTCTTTTAATTATGAATTTTAGTTTAATTTTTTTTTTTAATTTAAGGCACGTCAACATCTATGGTGATTGGCGTCCAGAGCCTTCTCAGTGCACTGACGGCCTCCGGGCAGTGTTCTCTAGTTCCTGACAACTATCCCCGGACTAGTGACACAGTGTAGAGGCTCCTAGGAAGAAAAAATCTAAGGGTAGCACAGCTGGACTCGAACCCGGGACCTCCGAGTGGGAGTCCGGTACGCTAACCACTTAGCTGTTCCCTTCCCTTTTAGTTTAATATACAATTCCATTATCTTAAGATTATTAATTAGAATGAAATGTGCCAATATTCGGTGTTCGAAGAAAATTGGATGATCGGAAGTACGTTTGTACTGAAAAGTTATTTCAGTTTTCTATAATTTTATCCATAAAAGCCCCGACGGATTTCATTTAATTAGTAACACTAACTATGAATACAGAGAGACCTATCACTTTTGCTGGAAACTTTTCTCCTAGAAAGTTCGTTTAAAGAAGTTTTGTTGGAGGGGGGAGTGTATGGTTTCCTCAAAAAAGTCATTTTATTAAGTTTGGATTCTCCCGTTGAAATAAAATTGAACACTGAGCAAATTATAAGGTTGAAGTAAATTTTTCACTTAAATCTGAGTCAACTGCAGTAAGAGAAAATCGTTCGAGCGTTTCACACCAGATTTTTTTCAATTTCTTTCCTCTAGCTAGAATACTCCTTCCATCTTCTCGAACCCCACAGACCTTTTTTTCTTCGTTAACTGGTCTATCTTGTTGAATAAGAGCTTCATTGTAAGTTAAAGGTGATGTTAATGAACCTTTCTCGACTTGTTCCCGCCCGCATGTTGAAAAAAAGGTGAGACACACCTGTTCGGCAACTTTTACGTTCCACTTTGTTCACACGATCGCACGATTCATACAGCTTATAATATATTGCGCATAAGCTTTCTGGGAGTAAATTGTCAGAAAAAATAAATCGCTTCACTGAAGGCTATACTTATGTAGAGATTTGCCATCGTTGAAGGTGTTATTAGAGAGGTTAGTGGACTTGAAACAATATGGCCAAACAGCTGTTTTAAACAGATGTCAGTCATGCCAACTTATCATGCTGAACATATCGATATTCGTGTAGACATAGCTTCGATTTACAGTTCTTTGTCAATTTATCTATTGAATGACCCTCGTAATATCAAAATACTGTTTTCCCTGGCCTTTTCGTATATATATATATACAAATATTGATTTTCCCATCAATGTATATATGACATATAAATCTCCTTGCCAACTGAATATATAAAAAATAAATTCCTCCAGAAGTAATATAAACAAAAATATATAAGGTTTTTTTTATTTATTTTTGTTCGAATCGTTTTATATACTTTTTTTAAACATATTTTTCCGAAAAGTTTTTATATAGTACTAAAAGTTTTCACTACTTTGTCGTCAAGATTGGGAAAGTGTGATTTGATGGAAATAAATAAAACTTGTGTAAAAGTTACATGTAAATTGGCCAGGCAAGATGTAATCACATTCCTCCCCTCCTTGAGTGGCTGGTTAGTCTCGTCAATTCTTGTGCTTGTATGTGTTAATATGTTCATATGACTAATATCCAGGCGTCATATCGTTCGTTAAGAGTAGGATTTAGCTTTACCCATTTATCCTTTTTGGAATGTTTTAGGCCAGTTTTAACAGTTAAACGATTCTTTTCTCTAAATGAAAATTTTATTAAAAAAAAAGGAAAGAAGGGAAACCTATGTGTGGTGGGAAACACTCACATGATTCATCTCTATCCGCAAATATTACCATTCCAATTGGCAAATACACACACGCGCGCGCACACACACAACACCATTTTCTAAAAACCACTTTTTTGTACTCAGGGGATCTCAAACATGTATATCCGGTGACAAAACCGATATAGAAAATTGTGTGTATGTTTATGTGCGTATGGATGTGAACAGCATAGCTCAAAAACGAGAAATTTCGTAGACAATTCAAACTTAATATTCCCTTTAGGTATCATTTTGGGATCCGACAGTAAGTTAAGAATAATCATGTTGACCACGCTCACTTTATATAAACCACGCCCCCAAACCGGTCAAAATCCCTATCAAATAATCAAGTAAACAGTCGGCTACTAATCTAAAAATAATAGATAGCACTTGATATGTTAAGCGCGCCTATTATCTACTTTTATTACATTGTATATTGCGAACTATACAACTATATAATTGGTCATACTTTCTTTTCGGCAAGTTTTGTATAAAAATTGATTTTGTTTAAAAGCCATTTATCATAAAAAAAGGTGTTTTGATTTATTTTCCTAAATGTGAGCAGTTGAAAACACAAAATCACAATTGTACTTTAAGATAATATTTTGATAAAATTAAGGAAATCTTAAAAGAACTTGATAAGCTGTTAGAGGATTATTATTATTTGCCTGTGGAGAGGTCCCACTGGATCCATATGGATATCGCAAGAAAAACAACAACCAACCAGGTCTAGAACAAATATCCAGACCCGGCTTTTACCCATCTGAGATCACTGCAGTCCGAACAAATCGGACAGTAATCTTAAAGGGAAATAGCCTCTTTTTCAGACAATATAGCCTCAAGACATCCTGAAGGTCCTGAACCTTTGCAATCAAATACAGAATAACCGAGGTCCTTGAAAGCCACAGCAGCATCTCAGTAATAACCCTGTCCAATGAGCATCTCACCCATTCTGCCGATAACCCGCTGTGCTAATCCATAGGGATGAATGCTGTGAAGCTATCCATGACTGGAAGCTTGCAGACATGTGTCTGAAGACACACCAACACAGGCTCGGGGACCAATGAAAGGGAGAGAAGCGCCTAATTTGGCAAACCCTTCTCATTCCCAAAAATTCCCATGTCACTTGGCACCCAGACTAGAAGTACATCCTTCAACGAAGAGAGGTTTTCGAGGCTTTTAGAACACTGTAGTACCAACCTGGAAGAGAAGACACATTAATCAGCGCCTTCAACACAGTTTGACTATCCGAGCTGTTACAAACACCTTTAAATTAATGTTACGTACCCTCTCATCCAAAATACAACAATGAATAGCATAAATCTGAGTCTGGTAAACAGTGGTCCATTCACCAAGAGATAGTGCAAAGTGATCTCCTGTCTCAAAATAGAACTTAGCTCCAGATCTACCATCCATTCTGAAACCGTCCGTGTAACTTCGGAGGTAATTATCAGGTATCCCATCTGGCGGACTCAATCTTAACCAATCTTCCCTACAAGGTAACCTGATACTGTAAGAATGATCGAAAACAAAAGTCTTCAACATTAAATTAGAAGGAAAACCTGTAATAGGAACCTTTAAAAGCATCTCGCGATGAATGGTAGAAATGACCACATTTCTTATCCTGCCAAAAACCTGTCTGCCTGATCCTATTTCACGCTTTCATAGCCAGGTTTTATTAAATCCACACAGAGCGATGGGATCCCCAACAAAGTCTCTATAGCAGCTGTTGGCGTGGTGGCACCGATCACCGCCAAGCTGATAGAGGAAATATTGTAATAGTGTCAAATTTTTGAACTCGAATTTTCACTGAAAATATCCGTATTGAGGTCCCCTGAGCCCAAAAATGTTGTTTTTAGAAATGGGTGTGTATGTGTGTTTCGAAATTGATTATCTCCAATTTAAGTGGGACCTGACAGTTTGATCAAAAATCGGTCAACCGGAAGTGACACTTTAATGAATGGATTTTTCAGTTTTTTGTGACTTCCTGGCATAAAGACACCTGCGAATTTCACTAAACTTCGCGTATTAACTGCACATAAGACTTTGCTATATTAGCTACAACGTTTATTTGAAACATTTCTCCGGAAAAATTCATTTAAGGGCACTTATTGGGGGAATGGTAGGGTTATGTTACCTCTGTAGAAAGTGCAGTATTAGTTTAATATACAATTCTGTCACCTAAAAATATTAATTAGAATTAAATATGTTGCCAAAATTCCGAGATGGAGGAAAACGGTTGACCGGAAGTGCATTTTTACTGATATTAATTTGAGTTTTCTACTGTTTTTACCATTAAAAAAAACTGACGGATTTCATTAAATTTCTTACATTAACTGAGACATACCACTTTTATTGGGAATTTTTTTCATTTAACGAGTTGGGAGATGAAGAAGGAGGAAGAGGAAGGATGGCTTGCTGAACAGACACTTTATTAAGGTTAGATTCTCCAATTGATGTAATGTGGTAGACAAACCCGAACTGTTAGTAGACAAGTTTGAAGTAACGTTGTCAGTTATAAAATTATGTAAATCGCAATGACAGATAGTCGTGTGAATGTTGCACACCAGATTTTTTCCTTTTTTATATTTTATGTATTAAATTTCAATTAAACATATTGTACTTCAATTAGATAATTGTATAACGATGAATGCACCACAGACAACTTCGGTTAATCACCATTTTTTATTAGGTTACGATATATATAATACAGATGTGTGTAGGTGTATGTTCGTAATTTGAATACATTAGGGAAATAATTTAATCATAGATACTGATGTGCTGATTAAAATCCATGGAGAATTGTGTGTGTGTAAATTCAATTGTCAGAGAGAGAGAGAGCACAAGAGAGATTCCTGATCGAAATTTACACATTTGCACACACTGTATGACTCACAAATCCCCCCCCCCCCCCAACAGATGAAAATATTTTTGCAGTTCACACTCTTACCCTTCCCAAATTTCTACAATTTCTCACGTAATGTCAAGAATATGTCTCACTTATTTGGAAATAAACATATTCCATAAATCAACAAATTGTTTTCTCCTGGAGCCTGTAACAGCCTGGAGCCTGTTCAGCCTGGAGCCTGTGCAGCCTGTGGAGCCTGTACAGCCTGGAACCTGTGAAGCCAATAAAAAAAAAAAAAATCTTGTGTGAAACATTCACACCCACTTTCTCTTGCTATTAATAATCGTGAAAGGAAGTATTGCAATTGTGCCAGATTTTCGAAATTGAGTTTTCACAGGAAATACACGTTTTGAGGTCCCCTAAGTCCAAAATAGTGGGTTTTTAGAAAATAGTCTTTGTGTGTGTGTGTGTGTGTGTGTGAGAGAGAGAGAGAGAGAGAGTGAGAGAGAGAGTGAACAGCACAGCTCAAAAATAAAAAATCCTGAAAGTTCAAACATGGATTCCGCTTAGGTATGATCATGGGACCCCACAATAAGTTGTCAAAATTCCTCAACCGGAAGTTCTACTTTACTGAATGATTTTTCACGTTTTCGGATTACTGGAAATGTTAAAATTATTTCAGTTTTCTAAGATTTTATCCATAAATCACCGATAGATTCCAATAAACTTGTTACACTATGAATACAGAGATCTATCACTTTCCTTGGGATCACTAACTATGAACACAGAGATCTATCACTTTCCTTGGGATCACTAACTATGAACACAGAGATCTATCACTTTCCTTGGGATCACTAACTATGAACACAGAGATCTATCACTTTCCTTGGGATCACTAACTATGAACACAGAGATCTATCACTTTCCTTGGGATCACTAACTATGAACACAGAGATCTATCACTTTCCTTGGGATCACTAACTATGAACACAGAGATCTATCACTTTCCTTGGGATCACTAACTATGAACACAGAGATCTATCACTTTCCTTGGGATCACTAACTATGAACACAGAGATCTATCACTTTCCTTGGGGACTTTATTCCGAGAAAGTTCATTAAAGAAGTTTGGGGGGGGGGGGGAGACAGTATATTGCCGAGGTAATAAAAGGCAATAAATCGGCTCAAAGAAGCATCAATAAGTCTTCAAAGTGGTATAAAATGTTCAAAATGAGGGTACAGATTGGTTCAGAAACAAATTAATTTAACTAAAATGTGGTTTAAAATTTCAAAAAGAGGGGAAAAGGTGACAGGCTGGTTGAAATAGGTTTTATTGTACTTAGTAGTGGTTCAAAAAAGTTTATTTTGGGTGGGTAAGTGTTCAAATTATTCCACAATTAATAATTTGATTCAAAATGGGATTAATGCGAGAGAAAAGTGTTTACAATAAATTGTTCATAAATGGTAAATACATTGGTTGATTTAAATATATTGGAAGGTTTAATTTAAATGGAAAAAGGTTTGATTTACCTGGAAAATGCTATAATTGTATCATCTAAATAATATTAAATAGAATTAATAAGTTGCCAATCTTTCGATTTGGAATAAAATTTGGTGGGGCGAAAATGGGTTTCTACTGAACAGTTTTTTCAGTTTTTGAGATTTTCTGGAAAATGGTTTCAACAATTTTCTTTAAACTATGTGAAGTACACAGAGCTACGACTTTGATTTGAAACATTTCTGGTAAAGTCCTCAAATGACTCTACAAAGTTATAAGCTTAATTTACCCTGTGCAAGACTGTTTTCAAAGTGTTCAAAATTAAACATACCATTAGCGGCAGGCTATCACGGAAAATATGCTCTCCAGCTGTACGGACCACCACAACAAAATACGAATTTATCGTTCACCTTCACTTTATTTAATATCTCTCCATATTTTAAATGATATTTACGTATAACAAATCTATAGCAACAGTACAGTATCAATAGCAACAGCTCTACATCTTCTAGTTTCAAATTGCCACGATTTTTTAGTGCAGGATTTTACTTGGGTACCTGGCAGACCCCAATTCGAAAAATTGGCCGCGATCGTATTACTTCCTTTGTACAGCAGTAACAGAAAATAAAAATAAAAATCGATTCAATCGAATCGTGTTCTCCAAATAAATTTTAAAAATATGAGGTCTACACTCTCACATCTTTCATTTTACTTTAATTAATACAAACAATTTAATCAAGATATTTACTTTAAAATTGCAGCGTTACATTGTTTAGTTGTGCTGGCCATAAAAATGGGGTTTTACTTGTATACCTGAGCGTCTATATGTGGAGCGCTCTTTGTGAAATGTTACATTTCTATCTATCTACAGCACGCATAATACCAAGTTTAAAGAAAATCGTTGTTACAGTTTTCGAGGAAATTCCATAAAAACTCAAAACCCTATTTTGATAAATCGCACTTCCGGTTAACCGATTTTCTTCTAATTTGGAGTTCTATCAATACTTCTAACTTATATTAACGTTGTGTATGTGGTAAAGCCATAAATAATATTGAAGGGGTACTTTAGAGGAAAGCATAACGCTATTGAACCCCCAGAACGCCCCCAAAAGAATCAATTTTCTTGGGAAAATGTTTCAAATAAAAGTGATAGGTATTAATGTACGAGTTTCTAACAAAATCGAAAATCGTTGGAGCTGCTTTCGAGAAAATAAAGAAAAACTGAAAAAAAAAATACGTTCAGTAAAGTAGAACTTCCGGTTGATGATTTTAACTGAAATTTTCGTGTATGATGCAGTGATAGTGCCTTTTGGCAAACGGAATACCAAATTTGAGCTTCCTGCGACTTTTCGTTTATGAGATATGCTGTTCTCACAGACCATTTGCTAAAAACATTTTTTTCGTATTTTGGGGACCTCACAAAACATGTATTTCCGGTGAAAACTCAGTTTGGAAAATCTGGTGCGATCGTAATAATTGCCACTTGAGTAGGAGAAAGTAATAATTTCTTTGTTTCATTAGATTGAAAACAAAATTAAAGAAATTTCTTACATCTTGTTTATTGCAATAAAATAAAAAATACCAATATTAATTATTGATAAAAACACAATAAATGTCACAACTGTTTTATATTTTTTATTTTTATTAGAATTATAAACAATACCTAACGTAGAAAAAGAATCCGATTAATTGAATTAAATTGAAATAATCTGCATTGTATGTGTTCTCTCCTTTTTTTTTTTTTGTTTCGTTACTCTCAAATTAAACATCAAAACTCTTTTATGTTTTTGTAATTATATTATTTATTTAATGTATTTGTTTTTTTTTTGTTTAATTATTTTTAATTCCAGTTTCCTCCTTTTATGTTTTTTAATAATACAGTATGGTATTTACGTCATCTTTTATTATTAAAGGATTAAATCAGAAATCAAAGAGAAAGTGGTAATCAATAAATATGAGTAGATCCAGCTTATCAAGAGAGTTGTTGGAATTTGTTTGTTATTTGTAACCAACAGATTAGTACACAACATATTAATCCGTCCTCTTGCAATTATTTATGTATTATCTTAGATAGCATTTATGTTTTGTCATTTATAAATATTTAAATTAAGATCTGATTTGGAAATTTTCATTCGATTTTTTTCATACTGTAGCTCTCACAGTTTAATTCCAATTATTTTCCAGAAAAACTCAAAATATGAAACTATCCATTCAGTAGGTAGGTGTTTCTGGTTGAGAGATTTTGACCAATAACTTCCTTTCAGGCCCGCTGGTTTTACTCTTACTCTGTTGAGTAATCGATTGCAGGTGGTATTGTCTTGCCTGCTGCCAGAAATCATAAAGCACGGTCCCACAGCTATATCATCACGTCACATGAGGCGTAACTTATCTCCCTATCACTTACCTAACACCCTAGGCAATCAGGAGGTAGAAGTTAAGGAGAAGTAAGGGAAGTTCAGAATCATATATATATAAACTCTAGCGACACAACCATCAGGGAGTCTGTGTTTTAGTAGCACAAAACCATCAAGGAAACATAATCAGCAATAAATACTCTGCCAGCTCGGTCTGCCAATTTACTTCTCACGCTACCTCACTTTCTATATCAATACTATATAGTCCTTGCAGTATTCTGTTTATTCAAACAATACATTCAGTGTTGTCAGTGATCGATTTACCATTTCGATTCTTCATTTTTTTTCTCTGTTCCACCCTCAAAAAACACCAAGTAATCCTCAAAACCTCTCCTCACCCTCAAAATGCTAAGTAAAGGGAAATATTACTATCGTGTCAAATTTCGAAATTGAGTATTCACCGGGAAATATATGTTTTTTAATATCTGCTGTATATGAAGAAAACAGTTATTAACGAATTAGTAGAGACATGTGATTGTTAACAGAATATGTGGCAGGAAGCTCAAACTTGGTATTCCATTTAGGCACTACTGATTTTACTGAATGGTTGATCTTTTTATAAACGTCTCCAACAATTTTCTTTAAACTTCTTGTACTGTCTGTCACTTTTATTTTGAAATACCGGGAAAATTGATATTTAGGAAAGTTCTGTAGCATTATGCTTTTCTCTAAAGTAACACTTTGTATAACATATGGTTTTACCTACTACATAATACTAATGGGCATTAGAAACATTGATGGAATTACAGATTTGAAAAATCGGTTAACCGGAACTGCGATTACACAGAATATGTTTTGGAGTTTTTTGGAATTTTCTCGAAAATGGTAACAACGATTTTCTGTAAACTTGGAATACTTGCTGGATAGATGGAAATGTTATCACTTTTATTTGTAATATTTTTCTCAAAAAATTGATTTTAGAGGAGGGGTATTGAGGAGGTCTGTCAGTTAGTTTAAATTTGCACAAGTTTTCTTGGTTTTGACATAGAGCGGTCCTCATAAGACCGCTCCAGATATACAAGTAAAATTCCCACTACAATGTTTATGGCCAGCCCAACTAAACATTGTAATGTTGCAATTTAAAAAAAAAATTCACGATTAAATTGTATTAATTAGAGTAAGAGAAAGTGTTGTGAGTGTTTGAATCGCGTGAGAGGAGGGTAGTTGTAATAAATAACAGAATAATAGGGAAAGATGAATTTTTAATTTAACAGATATGGAAAGTTGGTCTCAGTTCCGTTGTACATGGATTGAAGGATAAGTCCTTTATTATATATTTAAGTTATGTGTGGATGGCGGTGAGGGGACTTTGACATTAAGTACAGTATACTACAATAAATGTTGTCATATTTTAATAAATGAAAGATAATAATACAACACTTCTCATGCATATATTATGTATATATGGTATATTATAAAGGAAATGATAAATATATTTTAATTAAATATACTGTCACCAGGTAGTGTTATTATCACTGTTGCTGGTATTGTTGTTAGGTGAATTCAATGGAGACTTTTACTCCTGTCTTTTCAAAAGTTTTCCTTTTTTCTTCCAAGTGTGATCAATTAAAGTGTGACAATGAACTGAGAGACAAGTTTGATGTCTACATTATTGTACCAAGTGTAACGATGTACTGAATAATGTTCTTTGACTTTTAGGGAGTAAGAGAAACTATTGGCCATCGTACCAGATTTTCGAAATTAAGTTTTCACCAGGTAATACACCTTTTGAGGACCCCCGGATTACGAAAAAATGTCTTTAGCAAATCGTCTGTTTGTGTGTGTGTGTGTTAATAGAGTATCTCAAAAAAACAAAAGTCCCAGGGAGCTCAAACTTGGTGTTATTCCATGTAGGCACTGCCCGCCGCATCAGGCACAAACATTTCTGGCGAAATACATCAACTGGAAGTGCCACGTTACTGAATGGTTTGAGTTTCCGGTTTATTCGTGATTTTCTTGAGAAACAGCTCCAACGATTTTCTTCAAACTTCATATAACTATTTTTCTTATACAGACATAAATACCAATCACTTTTATTTGAAACATTTTCAAAAATTGATATTTTTGTAGGTACTGGGGGTTCAATAGCGTTATGCTTTCCTCTAAAGTACCCCTTCAATATTATTTATGGCTTTACCACATACACAACGTTAATATAAGTTAGAAGTATTGATAGAACTCCAAATTAGAAGAAAATCGGTTAACCGGAAGTGCGATTTATCAGAATAGGGTTTTGAGTTTTTATGGAATTTCCTCGAAAACTGTAACAACGATTTTCTTTAAACATGGTATTATGCGTGCTGTAGATAGATAGAAATGACAAAGAGCGCTCCACATATAGACGCTCAGGTATACAAGTAAAACCCCCACTATCATTTTTATGGCCAGCACAACTAAACAATGTAACGCTGCAATTTTAAAGTAAATTTCTTGATTAAATTGTTTGTATTAATTTAAGAAAAAGAAAGATGTGAGAGTGTAGACCTCATTTTTTTAAAATTTATTTGGAGATCACGATTCGATTGAATCGATTTTTGTTTTTATTTTCTGTTACTGCTGTACAAAGGAAGTAATGCGATCGCGGCCAATTTTTCGAATTGGGGTCTGCCAGGTACCCAAGTAAAATCTTACACTACAAAAACCAACTACATAATATTACACATTAGAAGCATTGATAGAATTCCAAATTTGAAGAAAATCGCTTCACCGGAATTGCGATTTGAGTTTTTTTGAGTATTTGAAATTTTCTCGAAAACTATTACAACGATTTTCTTTAAACTTGGAATGCTTGTTGCACAGATAGAAACGTGTCATCTTTATTTGAAACTTTTTCAAAAAAAAAATTGATGTTAGAGGGGTAGTGGGGGGGTCTGTCAGTTTAGATTGACGCCTCTCACTTATTTACTTCTTTTCATGGCCAGCCCAACTATAGTTTGTAAACATTGTAGTTTTCAAAGAATCTTTCTTTTAATTGATTTGTATTAATTGGAGAAAGTCGTGTGAGCGTTTCATGTAGATTTTTTTTTTAAATTTAATTTTTCCGGAAATGGCTCAAACGATTTCCTTTAAATTTAGTTGTTAATTTCACGTATAAACGTTATCACTTTCAGTTGGAATATTTGTTATCACCGGGAAATATTGATTGTGGGATGGTTCTGGAATATCTATCTGTGATTTCACATGTTTTTGGGGTTTGAACTAGCCGCTGCAATATCAAACAATCAGGTAATGTGTTTTTTATAGTAAAGATTTCAAGTTTGTAGAAAATTTGTCAATTAGAATTCTAGTAATTGCGACAAGAGAAAGTGGTGAGACTGTTTGACACCAGTTATTTTGTTTCTCTTGTAGAAGTGGTAGAGTGCACTATATCCTATCTAATGGGTTTTTTAAAGGAAAAGTAAATCTTTTTATAGGATTCATGTCATAGTTTGGCAACTACAGGTAGGGACCAGCCAGCACGGTTTGTGCTGTGAAGAGTGAACTATGTGGGTGGGAGAAGGTTACTAAAAGCGAAGTCAGAGTAAAGGATATGTATAAAGGAAACTGAGAGTGGTTAGTGGGGTGGTAACGAGTGGAGATTTAACCGCCGCGTCGCCAACCCCCCCGCCCCGTCCCACAACTGGGCCAGGTTCCCCAGACTTTACTACTAACCTTTGTAACCAGTTGAAAAACCTACCCACCTACCTAGCTCATAGCGAGGCTATATGATATATATCCTCCGTAAATCTTCCAGCTGTCTGTAACGACTTGATGCAGTTTTAAACAGTAGCTTTTTCCTGAGTTTTTCTTGCCTTTCCTTCGACTTTCCTAGGTAGCTCTTATATTTGCCCATTTTCTTGTTTGTACCACTGCCTTATATGCTTTATTCCTTTTTAGCTCCTCTATCTTGTATTTCCCATCGTGTTCTTCTCCATTTTCTTATATCCTGGCTTTAGGTTGGTTATTTCTTATGCGATCTATGTGATTTATAAAATATTTTCTAAATATAGTATGTATTTTCGTACATATGCACAAGTCATATGTTATTTTTATTAGCTCTCCAGCTATGTATAAACTTTATAAATACCATAACCACTATCACTCCATTAAGGAGCTTAACATTTGTGTTTTTGTATATTGGATTATTCATCTCGGATTGCTATCTAGATAACAGTGTATATCTCTTTATACTCTATTTTATACTGTATAAATAATTCGCTGCAATACACATATCATCGCTTACAATAACAAACGCGATATAGAAAATGTACAGATTACGTCAGAGATTTTTATTTCCTCTAAAGGTTAGTAGAGGGAGAACATATTGCAGTCATTCAAGTGGTCAAAATTTAGTTTTTTCACTGGAATAAGTCTAGAGGTTCGAATTCGAAAAATTTTTTTTTTTAGACATTTTTATGTGAATAGCATAACTCAAAAAGACAATCGTAGGAAGAAAATCTGTCAATAGGAAGTACAACCATTTCACTGTTAAGGGTAGGCGGAAATAGGTGTTAGGATGGAAATAGATTGGTGAAATAGGAATACGTGAACAAACACTGAACTCACAAATAATATTAGGAGTAAATGGAGGATAGAGTGACCGAGCCGCTTGTGTGGCCTAGAGTGAGATGGTTGGTAGCGTGATGAATATAGAACGGTGTAGCGTTGGCTGTTGTGAGCCGCCTAAAGATGTGGCTCTAACTCTTGCTTGCACTAGATGGATTAGCTAGTGTGGCTCTAGCTTAGGTGCACCTTTCAAGGTTGAGACATGTTAACTCCTTAAAGCTGATCTAGCGACTGATTTACTTATTAAAGTTTATCTGGTGATTGATTGTTGAACTCTCAGATGGTCTGCTTGTAATCAATTTCTCCTACCATTAGAGGACAACTACTGAGAAAGATTCGCTGTCGAAATTGAAACCCATTCGCCAATTCATTGTAGTGAGCATGACAGGGCAGGTCAACTGCCACGTCCATGAGAAGTAACACGTCTGTCTACAAAGGCTAATGAAAACGAAGATCCGCCTACCTCAACCCCTAGGAGATCTGGAAGGAGAAGTAGGGGAAGTTTTCTACAAGACTATATAAAGACTCACTCAGTCGACAATTCAGTCTTGTACAGACAGCCTTCAAGAAAACATCACCATCACCAATAATCTGCCAGTATTCATTTTAGCATGTCATCACTACTACTCTACTACTTTCTAATTCGACCTGATTTGAACTAATCAAATCCTTGCAGTACTTCCTTTCTCCAGTTAATATATCAGTGCTCAGTCAGTGTACTTTTCTCTTCTACATTTTTCTCTTTCCAGCCCTAAAAAAAAATAGTCTTGGTGAAAATTAGCAAACATGAAGATTTAGTGAAAATATTAACTGTATCATTTTTTCAGCAGAAAATAAAGTCCAAATTTCGTTTTTTTAGATTTTCTTCTTTTCCTTTTCGACATTTCCTTCGTTTAGAGGGTTTTTCGTCTCTTCAGTTTTCCTTCCAGAATTCTCCTTTGTCCCAACCAGTTCCACTTTTACCCCATAGGTAGCCGAAATCTCCGCCTTTTTTTTTTATCTGGGAGCATCAATTTTCATTTTTTCCCTGGTCATATTTCGGAGAGCTTTCACCAGATATTTGCATTTCATGTTTTTAGTTTTTTTAAAAACCTACATAATTGGTGAAACAATTTTCTTCATGATTTAACCCCAAATAGTTGGGAAAGAAAAAGACTTGAAATAATAGAAAATTTCTCAATTTTCCTCTTATATGTAAAACAATTTCAATTATGAACATTTGGAAAATCCATGTTTACTTTCTCTCACTTTTTTAATTTCTTGGGTAACTTATCTATGTAAAAGAAAAATAGACGAGATAATGGAAAAGGAAAAGAGAGAGAGAGAATGATAAGAGCGTGGAAAAACTGGGAAAATATGATTCAGGTCGTTACATTGCTATCAGATCTTAATGTAGTGAAAATCATAGAGAAAAATGAAATCATCTTATTAAGATCGTAAAAAAAAGAAAATGTAAGAAGGAAAATAAGCTGTTTTTCCTTCCTTACAGTGAAATAAAAAACTTCGCAGGTGCCGCTTTATCATTCCATATATTCATTCTTTAATTTTTTGTCCTTTTTATCTAATTTTTTCTGTTATAGATAAGGCAGTGGCCTTGTTCCGTCATTATCCATGTCTGATCTAATCTGAATGTTTATTTTTAATTTATTGTTATTATTATTTTTTATGGAGTTGTACAGTAACTGAGTTATAACACAGTATGAAGTTTATGGCGAAAAAATAGGTATATAAGAGGGCCATCCTAGTAAGTAAAGAGATAAGAGTCTAATTGTAAGTCAAAGAATATCTAATTGAAAATAACGATAATTCTATAAGTTGGCAACCATGTCATAAATTTAAAACAGCTGATAGACAATTGTTTCAAATACATAACCTCTTTTACTCATTTAACGATGACAATAACTCTAGAAATTTCTATGTTTGAAGAACAGGGCGTTCAGTGGTTTCTGGTTTCTGAAGGGAGTGAAACTATCTGAAATGTATTCCCGAATGGCTCAAGCCTTCCAATTTAAGTTGTATGGATCATTCGAATTTGAGAGGGTCTACCCACTCCCGATGCGCTAACATAACAGCCGACGATAGATTCTGCCGGTTTGGCTCCCTTCCACCACAGACATCGCACCATGGCGCAGTGTTCCTCACCGGTGCATTTATGAACAGGTGTGTCCATTCTTGTGACCTTTTTGCCCCGCGACACTCGACTGAATGGGGCAGTGTCGGATACTCCTACTTCCACGTCTCTCCAGTGTGTAGACGTGATGACGTCAGACATACACAGTCTTAGTTTATTCCTGCCAAAACACCAAATTGCCTTTACTTTTTGATTTTCTCTCGTAATTATATTACAGCATTAAGAGAAAGTCGTCTTGAGTGTTTCACACCGGATTTTTTAAAAATTTATTTATTGCGAAATTTCATAAAACCAAGAAATTATTAACATTAGAATCCATCATCTGTTGTAATATAAAGTAAAGCATGGATGTAACAAGGCAAAATAAACACGCACACACACACATGCATACACAAAGAGAAAGTGGGTGAGAGTAACCAATGACGTTTGTAGAGATAGCTCGATAACCACTTTGTTGCTCTCAGTCACCTGCCCTCATACACACCACATCACACACATACACGCATACACACACACACACACCGCACAGAACCAATGAGACTGTTTGTATCTTTGAGAATGGGTTCTCAATTGGACAAGGTTGGTTGTTCTCCTATTCTGCTGTCAAGTCTATCTAGCTTTCTCCCCACCATGTACTGTCATCAGGTTATATATATATAAATGTTTACCCAATTTTACGCTCTACAAAACTAATCGTTATACTGCACTTACAGAACATTATCAGTGATGTTAATGTTACTTCTCCTTCCATCACTAAATAGTAATTATATAGAAACTATTAAGGCAATGAAAATAATATTGGATGAAATACAGTTGAGGAACAATTACGTCATTGTTCGGCGTTAATAATATGTTTTTGATCGTCCGACTAAAGTGGGAAAATTTATCAGAGAATTTGCTCGAGTATTTATTTTATTGTACGGCTTCTTGTATGAGAAATAATTGCGAACAAAGTGGCAAATTATCAAAATTGACTTTTCCACGCAATCATATGCTTCCATCTCCCCTCAGTGATATAAAATAAAATAAAAAATTTGTGTGAAACACTCATATGACGTTTCTCTTACTCCCAAAAATACAATTTAGTTAATACAAAAATTCTTTGAAATTGCAATGTTTACATACGTTTAGATGGACTTGGCCTCATTTTCACAAAAATATTTAAATGTATAATATAGGCATCGGAAATACAATATAAAAGTTTTACTTCCGGAAACTCGACTAAACATTAAATTCTTATTAATATTATGTAGATATAGAATCGTAATATATAATGAAGAGACTTTAGAGAAAAGCCTAGCGTCACCCACCCTCCAGAACCCCTTAAATGTGTTTCGCGGAAGAAATGTTTCAAATGAAAAGTTGTAGCTCTTTAATGATTAACTGATATATACCAAGTTTAAAGAAAATCGTCGGAGCCAATTTCAAGAAACTGAAAAATCCATTGAGTAAAGGTTGAATATCTGGTCGACTCATTTTGATTAAAACCTTATCGCATCCCTTGATGGAATCTAAACAAAATAACAAGTTTCAGTTTTCCGTTTTTTAGTTAAGCACCCCCGTCTCTCCCACACAGACCAATTTCTATAAATCATTTTTACTTTCTCTTGCTGCTGTAAGAAAAAATTGTCCGAAAAAGTGTTGTTTTTTTTTAGAAATTTGGCCTTGTCTGTTTGTGTGGGCAGCATAACTCAAAAACAGAAAATCGTAAGTTCAAACTTGATATTTAGTTTAAGTTGGATGTTTTCAGTTTTTGCGATTTTTTCAAAAATGACTTGATTTTCTTTATATTGGGAAATATTAGCTACACATAGAGAGCTACAACTTTTATTTATAACATTTTTCCGGGAAAATCTATTTAAGTGAGATTTTAATGGAGGGGATGGGTTTATGTTTTCCTCTAAAGTGTTATTTCAGTTTAATATCGGATTCTATCATCTATATAATATTAATCAGAATTAAATATTAAGTCAAAATTCCGAGTTTAAAGCAAATAGATTTGCCGGAAATGCAACTGTACTGAACAAGTTTTCACAGTTTCCTGTGATTTTCTTCATAAAGAAGTAATGGCTCTCAGTAAAGTAAACATCTAGTAACAATTATAATTGCGGAGAAAATTTGCCATTTCTGTAAATTGCAGTAAGAGAAAGTAATAAATAAATAAATAAAAGCGTAAGAAAAAATGTTTGTCATTGATAGATTACATAGACAAAGGTAAGAGATTTTTTGTTATGTTAACATAATACATAGTATTATGAACGTCATATGCAGACATATACAATGTATTACGTTAAATTGCATATTTATCACTTTCTTTCGCCAGCCATATCTATACGAACAAAAGAAAACCAACAACAAGAAACAACAGCTAGTGCTCCTAGCGGTGGTAATTTGTCTCAGACAAGAAAGAATAACCTTTACGCTGTCTACACCAGAGAAAAGTATAAATAACACATGTTATATACATGAAATAGTAACTTGTTTAATATATATAGAGTGAGAGAGAGAGAGAGAAAGCATGCGAGCTCTTGTTTAAATGGTGATACATCATTTTGACCTGCAGAAGGGAGGAAATTAACACAGAGATGTTGACATTGAAAACGTGTCTTTGCTGCACAGCTAGTTTTTGGTGTTTGTTAGCCCATATTCTGGAAATAATCATTCTTCCGGTGATGATTAGTTAACCTTCTCGACCTTCAAAATTAATTACTTTTAACACAAAATTTTCATCTTTTTTTTATACTGAACAAATGCTTTAAATAATTGGGGATTATGAGACTAGACAACCTAAATGTGATTACATTCTATGGCAGCGCTATCTGTCATCACCCACCTCCCACTCTCCCTCCGCAAAAAAACCAACTAAAATTACCCACATATTCCCAGGGCCTTCCCCTAAAAAATGTTGCGAATAAAATAGATACAAATTTTATATATGTGGAGCTTTAGCATTCCAGATTTAAAGAAAATTGATAGAGCCGTTTCCATAAAATAAAAAAATTAAAAATAAAAAAGTAATGCAAAAACCTAATCACTATATAGTAGCACTTCTGGTTAAGTGATTTTCATCATCAAATTTGGAATTCACACGATGCTTTTAGTGTACCTTTTTGTAATATAGATGGTAGAACCATACATCACACTGGTGGCATTTAAGGAGTAGCGGCTTTACTGTTGCAGCTCTAACCCTGCTACCTCCAAAAATCAAATTTGCCTGGCAAAATGTGCGGACTGTTTAGTGAAAAATGTGTAGTTGGAGTCGTTTTTGAGAGAATCACGAAAACTGAACAAAACTATTCAGTAAAATTGCATTGCCGGTTGATTAGATTTTTGACCTAAATGATTGTGTATTGTTTGCCATATTGTTTTACCTGAACGGGATATCATATTTGGATTTTCGCTTTAGAACTATACTCTATACTCTCTCTCTTACACACACTCACTCTCACTCACACACACACACACACACACACACACCTGTGGTGACGCTGAAACAGAATATCAAGTTTGAACTTTAGTGGTTTTTCGTTTTATAAACTTTATATTTTTTCAAATATTATTCACATTAATAAAAATAATTACCTACTACAGGCTGTAACTTATTATATTTTGGGTAAGTACTTTCGTAATCATAATGAGGGGGGGGGGGCTGCCTTAAAGGAATTACTGGAGAGAAAGTGTGTGAAAGAGAGAGAGAGGGGGAGGGGAAATCAAGGATGTTTGTTTTTCGTTGCCTAGTAAATAAAATATAAACAACTTGATTATAGAGCTTAAAGCTTTTAAGCTTAACGTTAGAATTTAGTTAATTAGACTTTACCGAAGGCGGTAGATAGGAGGAGGTTATTATATTGTAATTAATAATTATAGCAGACTAATGCCAATAATCTGTTTACCAGCTGGCGGCCCGCTAAGCCAGATTGTAATAATCTGATAGAAAAGTAATATTATAATTTCCTAAATTAGCTTCTCAATTCTGCATATCGATTTTTTAATTAATAAAAATACTCTTTTCCATCTTAAATATTAACACACTATCATTGTAAGGGAAACCATTGTTTTTTCTTAATTTTTGGACCCCCTCAGCTGAGAAAAGCGATGTATAGTTTTATCGGCTAAATGAACTCGTATCTATAAAAAAAGAAAGAAAAACAATCTGTTGTAAAACACACACAACTTTCTCTTACTCTTAATTAATACAATTTAATCAAGAAATTTTCCTTAAAATAGCAACGTTACAATGTTTTAGTTGGGCTCGCCATAAAAATGGTGGTGGGGATTTTACTTGTATACCAGAGCGGCCTTATGGTTGGTGCCATTTTTGAGAAAATCACGAAAAACTGGATAAAAAAGTAACAAAAAAAAAATTTAATAAAGTTCCCATTTCGTCGATGGTTTTTGCCCGAAATCTTCATGTCTGATGCAGAGGTAGTACCTAGACGGAATACCAATTTTGAGCTTCCCACGATTTTTCGTTTTTGAGATATTCTGTTAACACACACACACAAACACAAACACAGACCATTCGGTATAAACATTATTGTAATATTGGGCACTGGGGAGCCCAAAACACACATTTCCGGTGAAAACTCAATATCGAAAATCTGGCGACGTCACAATACCTGACTAGCAGTGAGAGAATGTAAAAAGTCTGGTGTGACAGACTCACACAACTTCCTCTTATCACAATTCTCACAGTTCTAAATGGACAATTTTCTTCAAAATTTGAACTTTTACTAAATATGAAGTCGTGTTCACTATTATACAGGTAGGATGGCTTACTCTCTAATGAAGTGACAATCTAGAGGGGAGCGTCTCGTCTCTTCTCCCCGCCTCCAAAATTTTTCTTTGAAAAAAGGTTCAAACAACAGTTAACAGTTCTTTATAGGAGTTTAACAACAGTTAATAGTTCTTTATAGGAGTTTAACAATAGTTAATAGTTCTTTATAGGAGTTTAACAATAGTTAATAGTTCTTTATAGGAGTTTAACAATAGTTAATAGTTCTTTATAGGAGTTTAACAACAGTTAATAGTTCTTTATAGGAGTTTAACAATAGTTAATAGTTCTTTATAGGAGTTTAACAACAGTTAATAGTACTTTTTAGGAGTTTAACAAGATTTTCTTCCACTCCTAATTTCAGCGATAAATCACATAGCCAATAATCAAGTCATTCCTTCCTATGAATCCTTCTAAAATCAATTTTCCTCAGAAAAGTGTATTCAAAATAAAAGTCTTTGTCTTCATTCTATACTTACGAAGATTCAAATATCCCTGGTAATATACGAAATGGAAAATCAAGTTTGAACTTATAAAAAAATTGTCAATCAGAAATGTGAGAATTTCATCAAGAGAAAGTCGTGTCAATTTTCACATTTGATTTTGTCACTGAATGGCTAATGAAGATGCTTTAGGACTAATTTAAAACAAAAATAAAAAAGGGAGTATTGAAATAATGATAGGAAATGGAGAAATGGAACATTGGAATAAAAGTGACGACAAAAGACAATCAGGGATGGGAGAAACATCAGAGAGAATGATGGTTGTAAAGAGACTAAAGATAGAAGAGAGGAAAGAAAAATGGGTTTAGATCAGGTGAGTGAATGATCAGGTGCTGTTGGGTGTTTGTGTGGGTTTGTGTGTGCGGGTTGGTGATTCAATAGCTAGCTGTGTGTATGGACGGACCCACAGAAGAAGGAAGTACAAGTATCCAGTGTGAGTTTGGTCTAATCAGTCAATCCAGTCCGCCGCCGAGGGGTGCTCCACTGTACGGCTTCCACCCAGATAATATTGATGACGATGTTTACTTACACGCACACATACACAAACACAATAGCTTCAAACTCCTACACACTACAAAAAAGAGAGCACTGCACAACCGGCAACAATAGAAGCTCCCACTATAATATAAACACATTGTTTTTATGGATATCATTTTCAACAAACACAAACAACCATGCAGTTTGTATATGTGTTGTTTATCTGTCTGTCAGTCTATCTATCTATCTGTCTGTCTCTATAAGATATGTGGGAACAAACATCCCTTATCAACTGTCAGCAACAACTGTCACCGTCTCTCTTTTTTTCCTCCCACAAATTATAAGTCTTGCTGTTAGACAGCCTAGTAATCAAGTTCCATGGCGTTAAGTGGAGGCAAAATAATTTCACTGTCTCTTACTCCTGGTAAGAGAAATTATTGCGATCTATCAGATTTCCGAAATTTAGTTTTCAACTGGAAGGAAATATAAGATTTGCAGTTCCTCTTAGTACGGAAAAATCAAGTTTCTATTTAATGGTGTGTGTGATGTTTTATTGTATTGGAAGTTCTTTTCTTGCAGTTTTCGCGATTTTTTTCTCGCAAACAGCCCCAGTGGATTTTCTTCAAACTCCCTACAGTACCTACTAAACATATCAGCCCATCACTTTTATTTGAATCATTCATCTAGGAATAAATTGATTTTACCGAGGTCTTTTGGGATAATCTGTGACGTTTCAGAGTTTGATGAAAGCGTTGTGGTTCTGAAAAAACAATGTAAATGTATTCTACTGTCTAAGAGAAGTGTTTTGCAGATTCCAAGTTCGAGCAAAATGTGTCAGTTTTATAACTCCATTATGTGCAGTAAGAGAAAGTCGTGTGAGTGTTTCTCACCAGGTTTTTACTTCCGTTAGGGACCTAAGAATACATCGCCCCCTAGTATCTTTCGTATTTAGATTTTTTTTTTTCCTTCCAGTAAACTAGATATTATTCTGACCAATAGAATATTTCCTCTCTTACCCGCTTCATAAAGTCCATACAACAAAAAAAGAAGTCACCTATTCTCTTCCCAGTTTGATCGAGATCGTTCCGGACCTTTTTGTCTCCCATCACAATGTCCTTTTTATAGACAACCATAGTAGAATCACTGGTGGACCATAGTTTATAGAATAAATGTATGAAAAAAAATTCTCTACTCTGCTCTCTACCTGCACTGATATTGGTCATTTATTGCATGGGTAACATTCTTCTATATAGTGAGTGCCCCCCTCCGGGTTCTTACTATACTACAGGTACATATACTGCAGCGTATATAACGGCGATAAGGACAGTCATTTGAACTTTCTCCTACTTTCCCCGTTTTATTCTAACCACGCACACATACATACACACACACACACACACTGCGAATTTTTATAAATACAATACGCATAAAACTGACTGGACAAAGTTGCATCAAGTCTTAGTGAAAAATGTGAAACACTTTTGTAAAAAAATTATGACTGTCTTCCTTCTGATGAACAAGTTGAT
>JAAEAF010007540.1:0-70320 GCA_011037195.1 Triatoma infestans | reverse complement strand
AACAAAAAGTCACAGAAAGCTCAAACTTTCCGGAATTCCGTCGGACAAAATCCGTTAAACAGAAGTGCGACTTTGTTACAATGTCTTTTACTGTAAAATATATGGACTTATCATCTACATGATATTAATTCACATCAGAACCTCTGATAGAATTCCAAATATTGAAGAAAATCGATTAAGTGAAACTGCAATTTTATAAAATTGATGTTTAGTTTTTGTTTTTTCGTTTTTGAATTTTCACGAAAACGTTTACAATGATTTTGATTTTCTTTTTTCAAACTTAAAATGTTTTCTGCATAGACAGAAATATATTACTATTACTTCAAAGAATTTCTGGAATAATTGATTTTAAAGGGTTGGGGAAGGGGGGTCTGGCACAAGCTTTATTGGTTTTGATGTAGAGCGCACTACCATATAAGGCCGGTTAGTTATACAAGTAAAATTACCACCACCACCATTTTTAAAGTCGGCCCAAATAAACCTTGTAACGTTGCAATTTTAAAGAAAATTTCTTCATTAAATTATATTAATTAGAGTAAGAGAAAGTCGTGTGAGTGTTTGAATGAAAGCAGATTTTTATTAATTATATTTGTGAAATAGATAGTTAAAGAGATAGATATCAAGTAATATAAAGTAAGAAATTTTAATTTAATCCAAAACGGCCAAAACAATAGTATTTAAAGTTAAATGTATAATAACTTTATTAAACGTATAATAAAGTTAAATGTTTAAATCAACAATAAAATATAAATTAATGAATCATAATCAAATAAATGAAAAATAAATTGAAATTAGAAATTAAAATCTAATAAATTAAACTAAAAATCATTAAGAAAAGAAATACATTATCTTTTTTGGTCATGTCCGCTTATTAGTTTTTATTGCATTTAATTTATTCCGTTAATTGTTAGACATATTATGGAATAACTAATAACATAAACAACAATCAATTATTGTAAATAAACAATTAGATTATGTAAACAAAACAACCATAAAATTTTGTAAACCATGCAAAATCATGGTAAGAAATGAAAATTTAAATGTATCTACAACATAAATTTATAAAATAAACGTTTCTACCAATTTTTTTTTTTTGTAAATAAAACTTACACTCTAATTATTATAATAAACGTTTATGGTTAATAATTTTCCTTTCAACAGAAATTCTTCGGAAGTTTGGGCTTGATACTTAACACAGTCAGACATGCAAAGAGACAAAAAATATAATATTCACCAGCAATGCAGTTAAAAAAATTTGGAAAATGTAAATTGATATAATTTTCATAATAGAAAAAAATGAATTATTATTTTATTCATACAATTTCAAACATTTGACTTTATTTACCCGTTACAATATTTTTTTCTTCCTATGAGCCCCTACAGCTCACTGTCCGGGGATGGACAGTGCATTGAGAAGGCCCCGCAGGGCACAATTTTCATAGATATTGACGAGCTTTAAATTAAACAAATATATATATATATAAATAATAGGGATTCTATAATTATATAAGTGGAAGAAAATAATTTGATGAATATTGATAACATTTTTGGTAAATTATATTTTTGAGAGATTTTTAACTGAGAAAACTATTATTTCCTTTGTAACACGACCAAAAACTTCCTTATCCCATAGCTGGACCTAAAAAAAAAGCAAAAAAAAAAAAATGTATAATATACAAAAATATAATATCTGTAACATCTTGTATAACCATAACCTTGGATGAATGATATAAGGAAGCAACACGGATAGAAAATTACGTCAGTATAAAGAGTGAAATAAAGGTGTGGTCATTTATTTATTTATTTATTTTTTTTTCTTAAATAAAAATAGAAGCTCAGTTCAACTATGAAAAGACAATAAGAATAAAGATAAAACAGTGGTTAACTGTGTGGATTTTATTTTATAGTTATACTGTGGGCGACCAAGATAAATATTATATCGGATACCATAACTCAAATTATAATAAATTATACACTTTACTTCTCGTTACAGTAACCTGATTCAAGGTCCCTTGTCACGAGGTACGTCATACAGTTTATAATCAATCAGGTAAATATATCTTGTGTTTTAATTTATTTTTAATCTTATTTTCATTATGTTCCATCTATTACCAACAAATTTAATTAACTTTTGTACAAGTTATATTCCAAAATTAAAAGAATATTTTCATTCAATGTTTGACGGAATATTGTCCCAATATCGTGCAAAAACACATTCATTACCGTTGATATGGAAAAATCTGGAATGAAACAATTTATACAACTTTCTCTTGAAGTAATTATGATAATTCTAAATGGCCAATTTTAAACTTAAAATTTATATGAAACGTTTAGTTGCTAGCAACATTATAAATATTTAAATGGCAGAAGAGTATTTGAAATTTCTGTATCCTTTGAGATCTTTATACTGGGAAGAAGAAGCTTTCCTCAGGATCAGGTAAGTGGTACTTGATAGGAAGTGGACCTAAAACACGCACCTTCTTCAGATCTCCATCTCCTAAAACAAAATTTTGCCGGATAACTGCTTCAAACAAAAGCAATAAGTTTGTAATATATGTATAGCTAGTAAACAAGATTAAAAGAATATTATCAGGGCAATTTATGGGAAAATCAAGTAAACTGAAACAAGAATATTAGGGAATGGGTACTAGACAACCTAAGGATTGAGGCGTTAGAAAGAAATTCAAAATAATAATATTAAAAACAGTTTAATGAATGATAGCAATTAGAATTATAGAAGGGTTATTTTGCACGATTTCTCATGAGGCATCTTGCATACTTCCTATAGACATCAAAATGAGAGCATTGCAACAGCTATTCCTTCTAACTCGAGAACAAAAGGTAAATAATTACGAGATTTTGATAAAGGTCGAGATGTTAATTACAAAAATTGGATGTATCTAAGTGAGATACTCAAAACCAAGAAATTGGAAGGAAGGAAGTAAAATAGATGAAAATGTAGGAATTGCTTTCATCATCAATTAAAACCGCTAAATTTAAGTTACAAAAAAATTTCCATCCACATATTCTACAAAAAAATTGTTTCAACAGCCATCTAGCAGAATTATTGGCCAATCTAAAGGGGCTTGATTGGGTGGAGGAAATCTATAAAGAGAATGACTGTAGATGGTTTGCCTTCATGATAGACAGTAAGGTTTCTTTTGATATCATCAAAACACTGACAAACATAGGAGGACTAGTTGAAAGTGTCAAAAAATAAGCATCTCATCTGACTAAAATGGGCATTGGTATTACCTTCGATTGGCTTAAACCGCATGTTAGTATTATAGGTAACGAATTTGCGGATCAATTAGCAAAAGAATCATCCCAGGACCAACAATCAGAACTCTCCTTCCACTACGTGTCCAAAATCATCCAAAAAACTTTACTGTTACAGGCTGAATTAGAGGAATGGAATTATGATTGGACATCAGACAAAACAATTCTTTCCATGCTAACCTGAAGGATACAAACGAACTTCTAATTATCACCTAACATAAAACATCTAGATTATAGATTGTTGTAGGGGATTATTGCAGTGCGACCTGGAAGTTCAATTGTGTCGTCCCCCGGAGCCTTCTCAGTGCACTGCCGGCCTCCAAGCAGTGTTCTCTAGCTACAGACAACACTGCCCATCACCGGAGAGTGAATTGTAGAGCCTCCTAGGAAGAGAAAATCTAAGGACAGCATGCTGGATTCAAACCCGGGATCTCGGCGTTGCCAGTCCAATCGCGTAAGATCCCTTCCTTCTCCCTTGCCTTACGCCAATTAAGTAGGGATGGAGACCCTAGTTTATGTACTGTGTTTGTCCTTGTCTGTAAAGAGTAGAATGAAGTGCATGGAGTATTAAGCTGTAGTACCCCGTGGGATCGCTACTACCTTAGTAACTGCATGCATCAGATACCCCTTGAGGGCATAAAACATCTATTGATAGGACAAAGACCAAAGAAACATTATTACACAGATTTAAAATCATTGATAACTCACATTGCAAATGTAACCTTCTATCTGAACAAACCAGTGAACATATCCTATTTGATTGTCCATTATTAGAAAGATTAGGACAATCATTTGTCATAATATGGTGCTGGAAGGCGTGTCTTGGCCCATAAAAAAGAGAAGGATGGTATTTCAAGGGAGTATAGTAAAGGGTTTAAAAGATTTGTTGATAAAATTGATTTTGATTTTTTTGAAACAATAATCATTAATTTCATGGTGTTCGCACATATATTATTTGTATTTTATTCAAATTGTAATTCTTTGTGATATTTCTTCTTTTTTTTTTTTCATTTTTCAAATTAATTATATTTAATGTTTGAGATTTATGAAGTAGTATTACTACATGTAATATTATTATATGGAGCATGTAGAAATAATAAATTCCTCCTTAATAGGGGTACTATTAAGGAGAACAAAAAATACCTTGCTGAAAATGACATCCCCCCACCACGTATGTTCATGTATCGTAAAAGAAAAGTGTTTGGAGGGCGCTAATTACCCCAGATGATAATCTTCACATTGCTTCTAGAAACCTCAAACAATTAACTTTAATGGAAAAAATGTTTCAATTAAAAGGATAGAAATAATTATGATGCAGTTAAAATGAGAATTTGAAGCTCAAGTTTTTTTATTGCGGATTGGTAGAGGCGCTGCTTTTGGTCTAACAATATAGCTGTTATATCCCAAGGACCAAAAGTATCAGGTATAATATATAGTCGATATTTTTCTTTTCTAGAGAAGAGAATAAGTTATGAAAAAAAAAACAAATCTGGTGTGATGATACACTCACGTAACTTTCTCTTACTCCATTTTTCAAAATTGTGATTGACAAATTTTATGATTAGTATACCAAATTTAATGAAATTCGTCGGTGTTTTTATAGAGATAATCGAAAAAAACTATTCAGTGAAAACGCACTTCCGGTTTACTAATTTTCTAAAACTCGGAATTTTGGCAATTTATTTATTTCTAATTTATTTTTGTTTGGATGGTAGTATTGTATAATCAACCATGATAGCACTTTAGAGAAAAACATAATCCCACCCCCTCCCAAAAACCCCCTTAAGTGACTTTACCAGAAGAAATGATTCAAATAAAAGCTGTAGCTTTTTATATTTGTAGTTCACAATTCATGTTTTAAACTTAAAACATAAAAATAGTTGGAGCCGTTTTAGAGAGAATAGTAGAAAACTGAGGAATACTTTCTAGTAAAAACCGTACTTCCGGTCATTCGATATTATTCAAACTCGGAATTTCAGCAACATATTTAATTCTAATTGAATTAATTATTTAGATAATAGAATTGTGTAATAAACTGTGAAATCGGATTTTTAGAAGAAAACCTAACCCCCACTTCTCTCCCCAAAAGTACCCTTAAATGAGTTTTCCCAAAGAAATATGTTAAGTAAAAGATCTCTTTGTATGTGTAATTGATATTATAAGTTTCAAGAAAATCTTTGGAGCCATTTTTGAGAAAATTGCAAAAGAGTAAAAAAAAAAAAAAAATTCAGTAAAGTGGTACTTCCGGTTGAGGAATTTTGACAGATAACCTACTGTCGGATCGCATGGTGATACCTAAACGGAATATCAAGTTTTAGCTTTCTACGGTTTTTCGTTTTTGAGCTATACAGTTCATATAAGCACACATTTTTTTCCCCATTTTCTTGGGACTCAGGGGACCTCAAAACGGATATTTCCGGTGAAAACTCGATATCGAAAATCAGACACGATTACAATACTTCCTCTTATTAGGAGTAAAAGAAAGAAAAATTAATAAATTTCTTTCGATACAACCACTTATGGCTGTTTCACTTCATATTTTCTTTTATTGTTAACAAAAATCGACTAATAGCAGATAGATGTTGCATCGATTCTATCGAACTATCCTCCTGATACATCGGCCGAATTTCATAATCGGGTAAAGGTAGTGTACGCTCATTCTTTTTGGTTGCAGGTAACAGGAGATTCGTGTATTACTACTACTGAGGATGCCTTTTTTATACCGTCGTCGCCGGTTTCCTCGGACCTATTATCGTCACCGATATTATAGATTACGGAGAGGTAAAAATTCAAATAAAGTACATACAACTCTTTGTACGTCAGTTCGTAGTTGTGCACGTGTGAGTGGTTGTTTGCAGGATCACCACCATTTTAAACATTTAAATGTATTAAATTATGATTGTAATAACGATAGTAATATATTAACGGGATATAGTAAGCAATTTGGTAAAGCTAGATTGTTATCAGTTTTATGGATTATTGATTTATTTGATATTCATCATATTAGACATATTAATACTGGTCAAAGTAAAAATGTATTTGATTCATTAAGTGGTTATTATAATAGTAAGTACAACGAAGAAAATTTGGCAGGTAGTACTTATCACTTTAATAAAGATATTACTCAAAATGATTTATCTGCTAATGGGCCTAATTATTTTGAATATTTTTATGATAACGGATGTATTAAGGATGATGTTACGAAGACCACGTGGAATCCTCCGAAAACTCAAGATGTGGGTGAGACAACTGTTGCGCATTTTAAAAAGAGAAATGTTAAACGCTCTACACGTATTAGGCTTAAATGGAATCCGAAATGTAATGCTATTGATGCGCCGACTATTTTACAGGATCATGCTTCTGCTGGGTCCTTTTTAACTGCAATGAAAATAAATAAACCGCCTCCACTTCTGTATATTCGTCCATTTAATGGCGAACATAAGAATGAAAATATTTCTGACAATACGCAAATGTTTGCAACTTATATAACGTGCAGGGTACGTACTTACTACCGTTTTCGCTTTAGTGGAAGACTGTTTAATGAAGTGGTGTAAAATTTACAGATGGACATGGATAACATTTTTTATATACTGGAAAGAAGATACTTGCTTTCAACATGGCCTGCATACTTTTATCAGATACTATTTTGTAGTAATCTGAATTATTATTCAGCCAGAATAAGATTTGTAGTGTTTTGTGTTGTTAATGACTTCGATTATGATATAGTGATTAAGATTCTGGAAAAATTTCACGCTAATACATCAGAAAGGAATTTAACCAAATTATATGCTTTATACCAGGACTGTTTGAGGAAAAAAGCATATACAATTAGATATGAATCATATAACGTTAAGGATAAAAAAGCACAAAATATTGGGGGACTTAAGTTTGATTTGCTTGATTAAAAGTTTTTTTTTTGCTGAAAAACAAATATGAAAGCTGCCATATAGAAAATCAAATTTCTTGAATAGTCTCTGGTTAGAGGAAATATTAAGATCGTGTTAAATTTTCGATATTTAGAGTTTTCACTGGGAATACATATTTTGAGGAACTCAAAAAATCAGAAGTGAAACACTCACACTACTTTCCGTTAATATAATTATATCAAATGACTAATTTCCTTTAAACTTAAATTGTACATATTTGTACTAAAATAAATACAGAGATATGGGTTGATAAAGTATCAACCTACTAATCTTAAAAAAAAAAAAAAAAAAAAAATGAACCAACTGCCTGATATAATATTTAAAATTTTAACGCCACAAATTCCATACAACTATCTGAAATCAATTATTTTGGAAAAACCTTTAATCTTTCAAGTAAAAGTGATTTTTATATTTGAGGCAGTTAGCATATCAAGTTTAAGGAAATCGTATTAATTGTTTTCAACAAAATTCCCAAAAATAACTCAGAAACTCTATTCTCTAAAGACGTATTGCATTTCTGGTTAAGCGATTTTCTTCACATTTGGAATTATAGCAATGTTTCTAATGATATAACTATAGTATAGATGGGATAGAATCTTATATTTTATTGAAATAGTACTTTATAGGGAAGCTCAATGTTACTCCCCGGAGAACTCCGCCCCCAAAAATCTCTTTTCCAGAAAATGAATCATATAAACTTAAAGGTAAATTTACGTGTGTACGTAGTATACTGTGTATTATTATCAAAAACGGGGTTGCCCAAAAAGGCGCGGGACCTAAGCCTATGTGGCTCTTATCCCCCCGATACCCCCCGTAACCCCTTAATTAATCTCCCCCGGTAACTTGCCGGTTAATCTACAATATCTCAAGATATCCCCAAACTCCAACTCGCCCAGGCAATCCTGCGAGAGTGGTGTCCTCCCAAATATACGAAACCTAGTTCCGGCGAAACGAGGACACTGACATAGGTAGTGATACACCGTTTCCCTAACTCCGTCATATCAATTCTGACGAATGGGACTCCGTGTCCTCCCTATGCTAAAAAAGTGACTGGACACACTTGGGTCTATTCCTACCAAGGTCCTCAAACCCGTCCTACTAAGAGACAGGAGTTACTCCGAGATTCCCTGCTTACTTGCCTTTATAAATCTTTTGGCTTGGAGGCACAATACTGTGTATACTATGAAGTTTAAAGGAAATTGGGAAAATCGCGAAAAACTGGGAAGAAAAAAAAAACACATTCAGTAAAGTTGGATTTCCGGTTGATGGATTTTCCCGAAAACTTCGTCTCTGATGCGGTGAAAGCAACTCTAAGCGGAGTATTAAGTTTTATTTGCTGCGAGTTTTGTTTTTTGAAATATAGGATCTTGCCAGATTTCCGAAATTGCGTTTTGGATGTCCCCCTGAAAATGAAAAAAATATTTTTAGCGAATAGTTTTTTTGTATTTGTCTGTGGGGTATGTGTGTGTGTGTGTGTGTGTGTGTTTAACAGAATATCTCTAACACGAAAAGTAGCAGGATGCTCAAACTTAGTATTCTATTTAGAGACTACAAAGCATCAGACAAAAAGATTCTGGACAAAATCCATCAACCGGAAATGAGGCTTTACTCAATAGTTTTTTTAAAATTTTTTCTTGACTTTTCTCGAAAACGGCTTCAACAATTTTCTTTTAAACTTGGAATGCTTGTTGTACAGATAGAAACATATCACTTTTATTTGAAACATTTTTCAGAAATAACTGACTTTAGTGGAGTATTGTTGGGTCGGTCACCTAATTTAAATTTGAATTTGCACAAGTTTGTTGGTTTTGACATAGAGCGCTCCATATAAGACCTCTCAGTTATACAAATAAAATCCCTACCACCATTTTTATGGCCAACCCAACTGAATTAGAGTAACAGAAAGTCGTTACACCAGCTTTTTTTTTACATTTCTTCAAGTTAAAACAAAGAAAATTCAAGGATTCTAATTCAAAAATCATAGATTTAAAAAAAAAAAAATATTTAGGATTTATTTATTAATCAAAATTAATCACAGTTCAAACATTTTTTTGAACTTACAATTTTGAATTTTATTGTTATTTGACATTTTTGTTATAATCTGGTAGCAAGGGAAATAATATCAACTTATAGTAAGACGTGCGGAACAACTAGGCTGTGTCCAAATCCTAGAAATCCAGGGGCCACCAATCCGTGTGTGACTACTGCTCCTCCAAGCACGCCCGGGGCTGCGACCACTGGTGCAGCACCAAATGTTCCAAGCAATACACCTCTTTTGTCTCTAACTTCATCGCCAACAGTGGCAGCCACTAGCAAGGTAAATAACTGTAATTTCAATTGTTGAATTAATTTCAAAGTGTTTCATCGTCTAATTAAACTTAATATTATGGAACAACATATTATAAGTGTATACTTACAATGAACAGTTTCATTGTGGATTAAGTTGACTTGTTTAATCGATGAATAGACGATTAACTATTAGCACTTACGACATTCGCCACTCTTTTATACTATTAATGGCACTATAATGTCCTTGAAACTTCACTAGGAAGTTATAGGAGAAAAGTAAATTACAGATATGTTAAGGCGTAATTAATGTAAATAATGTAGATCACCATAGGTTTTTTTTGTTATTTTAATTAACTGTTTATATTGCAGAAATACATAATCCGATATATAATTAATTAAATATATAATTAATTAGATGTCATTTTAAAATTGAATCATCTTAAGGCACCTATTGTATAAAAATTTAAAAATCCAAAATAATATTGTTAAAATTAATGTAGACGCAAAGGCAATAAGATGGATTATGAAAAATATAGAGATGATTGTTTTGTTTAAATAAATACCGATTTGATGAGAGGATAAAATTGTGTTCACTTTGTAATTAAAAATATAAACTGATGAGTGATTTTTTTTTTTAATCAATAGAAAGAGAAATATAGGTTTCTTTCAAACTTGTTAGTTTAATTGTTTTTGCCTTATTTTTATAAATGTCATTACCATATTACAATCGTCTTCTTTAGGGTAGTGTCGCTTCTGGCGTTGTTTCAGTTTTAGTGGCGACACTAGCCGGAAGAAGCCTATTGTACGTAATATGAGCAAAACGTCAGTTTATTCACTGCCCACTTATTCTGTCGCGATCTCATCTCTAAGACCTAAATGTTTTACTTATAAAGATTGTTTCTTCCATTCTCGTATCTTGAAAGCAACTAAATGTATAGTAAGAATTACATATAAGAATATAATTAGTCAATTATAACTGTGATGGCATATCACACGTCAGATTAGTTCCCTGCTATCCGTAACGTCAAACGATGCCGACTAAGGTTTGGGGATGAAGTATCGTCCTGCTTCCCTTACTACAGGTGTCTGTCTATATTGAAGGAAATCAGGACTGTGGACGCCACATTCTATCACCATCTTCTAGAGCGAAGATTCCTTCTGTGCTACCAGCCACAACAAACATCTAGTCTTCACACCAAACACTTGCCTATCTCTCAGACTATCTCTCATTTAGTTTTCTCTCCTAGTCTCTTAATTAAGTCAAGTCCTTGGAATTATAAGTATATATATTAATTATAGTGAAGTAGTCATAACATTCAGTTATTTATTAAAAACCCCTGAAATACCCAATACATAACTATGTTTTTTTGTTTTGTTTTTTAATTTAAGGCGCGTCAACATCTATGAACATTAGCGACCGGAGCCTTCTCAGTGCACTGGCCCATTGGACAGTGTTTTCTCGTTAATGGCAGCACTGTCCCTCACCAACAGTGACTTGTAGAGGCTCCTAGGTAGAAAAAAACTAAGGGTAGTACAGCTGGACTCGAACCCGGGTCCTCCGCGTTGGAGTCCAGTACGCTAACCACTTAGCTATTCACATCCCTACATAACGATGTAAATCGCAGTAAGAGAAAATAATGTTAGTGTTCCAAGCATTCCAATTTCAAAGAAAATCGTTGTAACCGTTAACTGACCTCCAAAAAAGAACTCAAAAATTTATTGGGTAAAATGCACTTCCGGTGAACCGGATTTTCTTTAAATTTGGAATTCTATCAACATTTCTAATGTGTATTAATATTATGGAGTTGGTAAAAACCATACATTATACTGATTATTACACCAAATTTTTTATGTAGGGAGAAATTTAGGAAAATACGATACTATTGCAAACCCTCCTAAGACGGGAAGGTTTGATAGAAGAGGAATGGAGAAGGGTATAGTATTACGCTGTTGTAAGAGATGAACAGACAAATATCAACAGCAAATCGTTTGTACTTCTCAAAATTCGTAAACTAAAAATTGAAATAAAAAAAGATACGCATCAGTATGTTATACATCCAACACCTTACTCAGGTTTCGAGAAAATTATTTTTTTTAACTTTTTATTGTTCCCCAGTAAGAGGAAGTATTGCGATCGTGCCAGACTTTCGAAATTGAATTTTCACCGGAAATACATATTTTGGGACCACTGAATACAAAAGAAATGTTCTTAACGGCGAATAGTCTTAGGTATTGTTTTGTGTGTGTGTGTGTGTGTGTGTGTTTTAACACAATAATTCTAAAATAAAAAGTCACAGGAAGCCCCAAACTTGGTATTCCGTTTTAATACAACTACGAAAATTAGACACGAATATTTCGGGCAAAATCCATCAACCGGAAGTGGTGACTTTACTGAATTCTTAGAAAACCATTAAAAAAAACATACTTCCAGGTATTAAATTTTTCTTCAAACTTGGTTACACTAGCTAAATATTTAATGCGCTCCAACAATACTGTAAACTTGATAATGCAGCCAGAAAATAGTTTGATATAACTGTTGGATTACAATAAAAAAGTATAAAACTAAATTCTCATTAGATTCTAATGTCTCTTCACAATCTTATTTTTCCTATTACCATGTTTATAGAATAAATTCTTAAGAAGAAAATATTAATCATTATAAAATATCTTAATTAGATAATATAAATAATTCATAATTAATCTCGTGTCCTTGGATCAAACTCATTGATTATTTTTATTATTATTATTATTATTATTTTTTAATGAATTTAGAAAGATAATTTATTGGGTGTGTAAGGTATTTCTTCATATAAATGAGGATATTGGAGCTAGATTCTTCGTGTGTTCTCATTATAACGGTTGCTAATGATATCTATTCCTTTCCGACTCATTGCTTTTAGATTGTGTATACATGCCAACTTCAACCAAATGGATTGTGTATACATGCCAACCTTACACTTTGATCTCAGAATTATTTTTCAGCAATGTTAACTATTGGTTTGTTATTAACAGATAGTTTAAGTAGTATAAGAAAAAAATCTGGTGTGAAACACTCACACAATTTTCTCTTACTCTAGTTTTCAAAATTGAAATTGACAATTTTTATACTTAATGTACCACATTTAATGAAATTCGTCGAAGTTCTTCTGAAAACTGAAAAAACTGTTCAGTAAAAGCACATTTCCGGTTTACTAATTTTCTTGAAACTCGAAATTTCGGCCGTCTATTTATTTCTAATTAATTTTATTTGGATGGTATCCTTAAATGAATTTTTTTACAGAAATGTTTTAAATAAAAGTTGTAGATCTTTGTATGTGTAGTTTATATAAAATGTTTCAAGAAAATCGTCCGAACCATTTTTGAGAAAATCGCGAAAAAGTGAAAAAAAATCATTTAGAAAAGTGGTAAAGTAAACGCACTTCCGGTCATCCGATTTTTTTCAAACTCAGAATTTCAACAACACACATTTAATTTTAATTAATATTATTTAGATGACAGAATTGTAAAATAAACAGGAAATAGCACTTTAGAGGAAGCCCTAACCCCACCCTTCCTTCAAAAGTGCCCTTGAATGAATTTCCCCGTTAGAAATGTTTCAAATAAAAGTTGTAGCTCTTTGTATGTGTAGTTAATGTATCAAGTTTAAAGAAACTCGTCAATGCCATTTTTGAGAAAATTGCAAAAGAGTAAAAAACAACCAGTAAAGTGGTACTTCCGGTTGAGGAATTTTGACAGATAACGTACTGTCAGATGCCGTGGTGATACTTAAATGGAATATCAAGTTTCAAATTTCTACGGTTTTTCATTTTTTAATGAATTTAGAAAGATAATTTATTAGGTGTGTAAGGTATTTCTTCATATAAATGAGGATATTGGAGCTAGATTCTTGGTGTGTTCACATAGACACACATACACAAACCATTTCCTAAAAACACTTTTTTGGACAGAGGGGACCTCAAAACGCTTAGCAAAGGCGCTTAGCTCATGTGTCTTCACTTCCAGATTGGTGTTGGAATGTTCTAAAAGACTGGAAGATCTTTCTTCATTGAAGGATGTGCTTCTGGTCTGGGTTCCAGGTCATATGGGAATCTTTGGGAATGAGGAGGTGGATAGGTTTGCCAAATTAGGTGCCTCTCTCCCTTTCATTGGTCCAGAGCCTGCTGTTGGTGTGTCTTCTTGCACATGTTTGTCGGGCTTTCAGACGTGGATGACCTCACAGCACTCATCCTTATGGATGAGTGCAGTGGGTTGTCGGCAGTCTAAAATGCTCATTGGGGGCCCGGACGGAGCTTTGAGTAGCGGGGTCCGATGTCTTTCACGGACCTCCCTCAGGCATCTGGTTGGATTCCTCACTGGGCATTGTGGTTTGAGGAGACATCTCTATATAATTGGACTCGTGCCTGACCCCTTTTGTAGAGTTTGTGAGACTGAGGAGGAAACACCATGCATCTGATGACGATTGCTGGAGGCTTTGGATAGTGTAGGGTTTGCCCTCCCCTTTAGTGAATAATAATAATAATAATAATAATAGGATCTGACAGTACGTTATCTGTCAAAATTCCTCAACCGGAAGTACACTTTACTAGTTTGTTTTTTCTACTTTTTTGGCAATTTTCTCAAACTTAGCTCCAACCATTTTCATGAAACAACATAATATATAAACTACACATACAAATTTACAACTATACAACTTTTATTTAAAACATTTCTCTTGGAAAATTCATTTAAGGGCACTTTTAGGAGATTGGTGGGGTTATGTTTTTCACTAAAGTGCTATCATATTTATTTATACAATTCTATCTTTCAAACAAAATAAATAGATGGCCAAAATTCCGAGTTTCAAGAAAATCAGCAAACCGGAAGTGCGTTTTTACTGAACAGTTTTTTTCAGTTTTTGTTATTTTCTCCATAATAACACCAACGAATTACATTAAATTTGGTATGCTTACTATAAAATTTTTTTTCACAATTTTGAAAATTGGAGTAAGAGAAAGTTGTGTGAATGTACGAGTGTAAATCTCGTATACACCAGATTTATTTTTTTGTTTATCACATCGTACAAAACATTATTATTATGATACAACAAAATCATCATAAAGATTTTTCAGAAATAAAATTTTTGTGAACATTCTGTTCAAATTCCATATAGTATATCATTAAGATAAGATGGCAATGGCGTAAGATATTTTATTTGAAATATTGTTTTTAGACGAATACCATGAATGATTTGGGAAAATGATTTTCTTTAAGATTTCCCCCCATACATGCCGCATTGACAAATAAATGAACTTCAAGGTTCCATATCTTTTGGTTCCATTGTAATATCAATTGTTGACTTTAGTTGATTGAATCTACTACAAAATTTATAAGTATATATATATATATAATGAGAAATTAATTCATTGGTAATCTTTTTACGATATATAATTAGGAAATCTGATATTTAAAAATAAAACTCCTGGTTGAAAATATTATATTATATACCCGCAGTTCCTATCAGTATTGCAAATTACATATCACACTTATTTCTAGGAGCACACTTTTTTTTCAATTAGAATTTCATACAATTCCCCTACAATCACATATGGAATACCTTGGACTTTGGTTAAGAAAGTGTAAGATCAAAATGAACGAAACAATATGCAACTAATACAAAAGCGTTCTTCCTAAGACGATCTATCCTTCCCCCACCCGTTTATCTTAACCACATACCTCTTTACACTACCGACTATGTAAGATATCTAGGTCTTTTAATAGACAAGTGACTTACGTGAAACCCTAATAGTAGACTTAAACAGAAGAAAGAACTGAAAAGACGATACAAACTACTCTCTTGACTTCTTGATAAACGTTCAAAATTTATCACTAAACAACAAACGACTTATCTATAGAACACTATTCAAACCAATTTGGAATATAATGACATAAATAATAAGACAATGACATATGGAATGGAACTTTGAGATTCAGCCAAAACATCAAATATCTATAGAATCCAATACTTCCAATCAAAAATTCTTCGTCAAATCCGCATCCGCTCCTTACTTTGTGTCAAATAGTTTTCAGTAATCACCCAGAAAATTTCTAATGCCCAATATTTAAAATCATTCACTACATAGTGAGTTTGCAGAGCGAATATATGACTAAAAATAAGATTCTACCCTCTTCTAAAGATGTAACATTGCGCACGGATATAATTTTGAAAATCAACTTCGAAATATTTAATTCTTTTGAACATGTTTTATTAAATTATTATTTTTTTTTTTATTATCATATTTCTACAAGCTCCACATATATTTCAATTTTAATAAATAATTTTGAACTCTATACTTGATGGTCATTGAAAGCCCCCTCCCGTTACTTCAAAATATGAATTGCCATTGTGGTAAATTTTTAAAAATCTAAGCAATGTTAAAAGATTAAAATAGAAATGTCTAAATTTTTACAGTGGAGGTATACACCTTTGCCAGACATCTTTGTATTGCGGGTTAGTATTTTGCCTGTTCCAAGGCTTTTTTTGCAGTAATTGTAGCTATCTTCAGTTGATATTAATAAATTACCGATTTTAGTTGATCCAATCCTGGCTTTGTAATGCGGTGTAATTTCCATGCGGAGAAGTTATGAAGAGTGATTTGTAATTGGACGCCCCTATTTCACGACACGCAAATAACAAAGTTATATTTAATGTAAAATATTGATCATGAAGTCAATTACAACAAATTTGGAAGTTGTGTCTTGTTTTTTTAAGTTTGCCTCTACTAGATTCCCCCAAATAGAGGAACTTTATTTCGCATGTACCACTACAGTATTACATGCATTAAATGACAATTTTTGCAAACATTTAACATACTCGTAAAATTTTGATTGTGATAGCTAAGTAACTTGTACAATAATATATTTTTTTTTTTTTTTGAGGGAGGTGAAATGCTTTTGACGCACGTATGTGCCGGACTCCCGCCAAGGCAGCCTACCGGCTAAAACACCTCCCCCGGCACCAGACCTAGCCTGGATTCGCTTATGCAGCACTACATCAGGCTAGGCCCCTATTCTGTCCCTAATCAGGGGATCCTCCCGCCAAACTCAACCAGTTCTCTTTGCTTGGCAATCAGCACCTCCCTGGTGAAGCGCGCCACACATGCCCACTGCCGCCTATTAGTGAGCATAGTCGATATTATCCCAGCCGGGGTAATATGCCCGACGTTTTGCTCCAGGTCTCTCCTGAGACGACCCCACCTCTCACACACAAAAAAGGTGTGGTGTGCATCGTCTCGCACTCCCGGACAATAGCCGCACTCACCACTGGTCCTCTTCCCCATCTTCCTTAAATATTCACAGCAATAACCGTGACCACTGAGGAATTGGGTACCGTAGTAGTCCACTTCTCCAAAGGACCTCTCTACCCATGTACCGACATCTGTAATAAGGCTAGCAGTCCATCTACCTCTTACATCCTCTTCCCAAGAAGACTGCCACTCCAACAAGGTATATGCACGCTCCTCCCTGGAGACCGCTGCTTTATCCACCTCGCGCCTTCTTTGGTACACTCTCCTTCTTTCATCAGCCAGGAGTGCAATCGGGATAACTCTCGCTATAACCAAAACTGCCGGCTCCGAGACAGTCCGGTATGCCGAGGCTATCCGTAGGGCTCCCAGCCTCTGGACCCGTGCCAGTCTCTTCCTGTAAACTTCCTTTCTGATTACTTCTAACTACACTTCAGCTCCATACAACAGGACTGAGTGAGTAACACTCATAAGCACCCTGCGCGTGCTAGCTCTGGGACCTCTTATGTTGCTCATAAGCCTACTTAGTCTGGCGACATTCTTTCCAGCCTTATCCGCCACAGCATGCAAATGTCTCCCGAAGCTCAACTTCGAATCAATTGTCATGCCCAAGTACTTCACGGCTTCCAACGAAACAACCGCTTCCTCGCCAACGTTCCACGGGATATACCGATCTATTCGTTTTTTCGTTAGCATGACGACCTCTGTTTTAGAGAGTGCTAACATTAATCCATGTGCGGTCATCCACTGGTTGACCTTCCGCATCAGTTGATTAAGCTTCAACTGCGCCTTATTTATGTCCCGCGCAGCAATAAGCGCCACTACGCCATCAGCATAGCCAATCAATATTGCCTCTTCCGGCAATTCCAGCCGCAGAAGGCTATCATATGTCACATTCCAAAGATCTGGGCCTAATATTGATCCTTGTGCCACTCCAGCTGTTATTGATTGTGTCCTTGGTCCCTCCTCCGTGCAATTACTGAGTACTCTATTGTTGAAGTAGTCGCTAATTACTCTCAACAAATAGTGTGGAATCCGAAAATTCGCCTCCAACGCCTGCAGCGCGTCCGACCATCTCAAGGAGTTAAACGCATTCTTCACATCTAGAGTGACCAAAAGAACAATCCTTTTTGAATGCTGGTTATGCTCTTCCGCCCTTGCTACTGCTTTCACGACTTCTTCCACCGCGTTTATCACAGACCGCCCGGTCCTAAACCCGAACTGCCTGGTCGACAGATCACCTGCAGCCCTAACTCCGTCCATCACTCTCTTCCGAAGAAGTTTTTCATATAGTTTGCCGACTGTGTCAAGCATGCAAAGAGGGCGAAAAGATGACGGAAGCAAATCCCCTTTTCCCTTACTAATAAGTACTAAGCGTGCCACTTTCCATCTATTGCTAAAAACACCGGCTTTCAGGCAGGCATTGTACATCCTCAGCAACAATCCTGGCTTTTGATCAGCTATTCTTTGGAGAACCTCGTTTGGTATACCATCCGGCCCCGGGGCCTTCCTACGCTTTAACGTGGATACTGCCTCTTTC
Source organism: Triatoma infestans (assembly GCA_011037195.1). NCBI lineage: Eukaryota > Metazoa > Arthropoda > Insecta > Hemiptera > Reduviidae > Triatoma > Triatoma infestans. Next base: position 52,006 of record JAAEAF010007540.1, on the reverse strand, counting down.
ATTTCTTCATTCGTGAATAGGGCAAAATGCTCTATCTGCTCAAAAACCCTAACTGCTCTAGGCGGATGCAGCGGGAAGAGAGTCGACACTATGTTGTCCATAGTCCGTACACTCATAATCGCTTGTTTCTTAAAGCCCGCTATCTTGTGCATGACTATTTTGTATCCCAGGCCCCATGGATCCTGGTCTACATCATCTTTTAGAGCTTCCCAGCAACGCGTCTTGCTCTGAAAGATTGCCTTGCGTAATTTCCGCTTTGCCGCCTTATATTCTAGGGAGCGTTCGGTCGCCTCAGGTCTCCGCCCCGCCCGCTGGGCTCTTCTTCTTTTCCTCACGCACTCCTTACGTAGGTCAGCAATGTGGGATGTCCACCAATATACTGGTCGCCTACCCCGCCACACCACCCTCCGAGGCATAGATTGTTGGCATGCCTCCGCTATAAGCGTCATCGTAGCCATAACTACCACCTCAGCGCCTACTTTCCCCTCAGCCGACACATTTTCGACTTGCGCAGCTCCGCATTCAATTACCTCCTTGAAGACATCCTCGTTTAACTTATCCAAGTTCCAACTTTTATAGGGCGTATTGTTTCTCGCCCTATCCATTTTTATGTTTTCCACTATTTCAAAGGTTATAGATTGGTGATCACTTCCGGTGAACTCCTCAATTACTCTCCATCCTTCAATTCGCGGCGCAAGACCTTCAGATGCTAGGGAAGTATCCGGGATCGTTTCGCCATACCCCGGTCTCCGAAAGGTGGAGACTTCTCCTCATTTAGCACAGTAAGTTCTGGCTGCCATCTCTAGAATGTGCCTGCCTCTCATGTCCGTCTCGGGCATACCCCATTCCACTGCCTTCGCATTAACATCTCCTACGACTAAGATCCTACCTGTCATTCTCAGGATATCATCTTCCAATGCATTAAGCTTGTCTCTAAACTCTTGGATACCTTCATTAGGGGTGAAATAGCAACTAATGTAAGTAATACCCTTGCTTCTGATCCAGACATAGCCATTTTTCCGCTCGCAGAATTCCACCGGTATCTTTACCAGATCCGGAATCCAGATTGCGGATGTCCCTAGTAGGTCACTAAACCAGTTGCGGGGGTCCCACTCTCACAGAAGCATCAGGTCGGACCTCTTCTCGGCTACTAGCTGGCCCAAAAAAAAATCTGCTAGCCTGCTCCTATGTAGGTTTCCCTGAAGAATCCTCATCAGTCTTTTAACCTATTCCTGGCCTGTTCTAGCGCTTCCGGGAACACCACACATCTTCCTGCTCCCGGGAGGTGCCGACATGCATCCAAGGCGATTTCCCTATCACGGCATAACATGCAGCAACCTTCCGCTGTACAGGTTACCGCTATGTGCCCCTGCTCACCACACTTGTAGCAAAGCTTGCTACGGTCTGGGCCTTTGCACGCTCCTGACATATGTCCATATGCCAGGCACTTGAAACACTTTAGAACTGCGACTCTCCGCCTGACTCGACAGCGTACCCATCCTATTCTAATGGATCCTTCCTTCACAAGATCACTGGCTCCTTTCGTATTCAGTTGCGCGATCGCAACTGTAAGCCCCCGCGCATCGACCTTCGTAAGGTGGATTCTAATATACCTGCCAGTTCTACCCATTTGTCGCTCAATTGCTTCTTTTATTTCGCCTTCTTCTGCCAGGGAGTCTAGGTCCCTGATCTCAACTGTACTCTGGGTTCAAGCTGGTGCGTAGTCGCCGTGTCTTTTAGGACAGTGTTGAGAGCTGCCTCGAACGCAGCTCTATCCGTAGTACTGCTACCTAATTCAACCAAGATGCCCCCCGCTCTAGTTTGCCTAATGCAGTTCACCTCCGTCCCTGTATCTTCCGGTTTAATCTTCTCTCTAATTTCCCTAAGGACCTCGGCATACGATCTCCCTTCCACCGGCTTAATCAGCACAGCGTCTGAGCGGGTCTTCGGCTGTTTCTTCTTCTTTTTCACCTTCCTCTTCTTCTTGCCACTCCTTGCGACCGTCTCTTTATTACTGGCTGCCATGACTTCTTGCTTTTTCTTCTGTCTCTCCCGAATCGCCCTAGGTCGGATCTCGGCCCATTCATTAGGAGTCAGGACATCCACCATCTCCGCTACCTTAACCTCCGTTACTTTTTCCTTCCTTTGTTCCAATTCAGTCTGACTCGCGGGTGGGGGTGTTTGGGTAATGATTGATGCTGATTCCACTAGCCTCGGGATATCTGCTCTCACTCTCCCTGCAGTCGACACAGCCGCTGCAATGCTACCCCCCAAAAACCTCTCAGTGATTGCACCACTTCCACCGATTTCTCGACTTCAAGCAGCCCATCCTTGATGTCCATGCTAATGTTACGTTGCCGGCTGGTGGCAAGTTTCATTTTCTTTATTACCTCCCTCATTCTGGCAAGCTCCTCATCCACCCTTCTACAAGCGTCCTCCATGTCTTTCTGCTCCGGAGATCCAACCGGACCCCCTGCCAGCACTCCTGAAATGGCGGATGATTCAAACTTTGACCGTTGTCGGATTGATATCCTTTCCAGCGGGCTAGATGGAGCATTTGGTTCGGACGACTTCTCCTCCGATTCCACCGTGATCTTAGATGGCGTGATGTCCGGTGGTAATCTCCGTAATTTAGAACTACGTTGAAAGGGGCTACTATCGCCTACAGACGTGGTTGCTGCCTCTACCACACCAGAATGGTTCACAATCTTTTATTGGCGTAATTTGTTTCCTGCGCTCTAGAAACTATTTTTTTTATTTGTGCTCTTCATTGTAAAAAAGGTTCTTCACTCAACAACTCCTACAGGATATTTAGGAACAGGGAGTCTGGGAAAGGGGAAGTTGACCGATTTAACACCCAGCCCAAAAGCGTCATTCCCCTACACCCGCAGCCCCGCAAGCGCAACGCGCCCACGACCGGTGGTCTCGAACAGAGCTCCCCGCCCGCGACGGCAGGCCCCTACCCGGTCGCCAGCCGGAACTACCGACACAGACGAGATTATGCGCCGACTGAAATGGCAGCCAGGTCATGATGGCTAGTCCGCCCGGGCCTGGGGAACGCAGGAAACCCAGTTTTAAGATGTACCCTCCGATGGAAGGCCCACCGCACGAGCGGGGCAGCAGACCGGGGAACGCTCCCGGGCCAGGGTAGATCGGGATAACATGGACACGGGAAAAGGATCAGGTATTCGGGATGGGGTAGGTAAGGGAGGAAAAGAGAAGAAAGAGATACAGGACGGAATAGAGATTTAGATAGGAAATAAGGTAAGGTCAACGGACAGTTGCCCCTTTAGACGCCTCTTACGTCAAGCGGAAGACACTGTGGCCCAATTCTACAACCCCGGAACCACAGGGGACAATATAATATAATAATAATAATGATTAACTTGAATAGTTAAATATTATTAGTTTTATTATTGACTTTCGGTAATACTTTCAGTTAATTTTAAACAGTATTAAAATATAATACAAAATAAAATTCCAGGCCAAAAGATTTATTAAAAGAACTAAGCAGGGATTCGGGGGTAATCATCTCCTGTAACCCGAGTAAGATAAGATTAGGACTTTAATAGGTGTAGGAGTTCCGGTGTGACGCGGTAAGACGTGTTCATATAGCTCTGTGTTTAAGTGACTTTGTTTTGAAGTTATATAAAAGGCTAATTTATAAAAATTGCACAGTTTATTGTATTATGGTTTTTCTATATTATACTAAATTTTCATGAAGTTTGGTGCATCGAAACAATCAGAAAATTAAAAAAATTTATTACAGTTTTTAATAAAACTGTGAAGATAGTAGTGGATTTAGTGTGTGGACTTGAAGTAGTGGGGAGAGCTGCATCGTTATTGTACTCTGTCAACTATACGTATGTTTAATAAAGCGTAAATAATTAAACTTAAATAAAACTTAAATATTAATTATTATAATTTCTGGCCTCTAATATTAATGAGTCAAGAGTCTATTGAGAAATACTTGGGTCCCAGTGCTAAAGAGTCTAAAAGAAGGCGTGCCCCAGATTCACCAGATATGATTAGTAAAATCTCTCGATCAGATAATTTAAGTGAAATGGAAGCATATAGTGGTAGCATACAACCTGCCTGGCTAATGATATGATGGGCATGATAAAGTCATTAAATGAACAAATGGCCAAGGTGGCCACCAAAGATGATTTAAATAACACAGAGAATAAAATGGAGAAAGCGTTGTCTGGCTGTAATGATGTAAAAAGAGATTTAACAGTCTTGAAGCAAGAAAACAGAGAGTTGAGAGATAAAATAGAAGAATTAGAGAATCGAACAAGGAAAAATAATTTAATCTTTCGTGGTCTCTCTGAGCATAATGATTATGAAAAAGTTATTAGAGATGTGTGCAGAAACGTTTTGAATGTAACTCAAGATATAAATATACAGCAGGCATTTCAAATAGGTAATTTGAAAGATGATAACAAGATAGTTTTCGTGGAGTTGGCTTCATACAGGGATGTATCAGCTATACTGTCCAAGTTAAGTAATTTAAAAAATACAGGCATTTATATAAATCAAGATTTTGGACTTCCAACCAGAAGGAGAAGATCAAACTGATATTATTGAGAAAAGAAATAAAGCGAAGTCTGCCAGAGATGAAACTTCGTTTGCGAGAGGATAAGTTAATAGTAACTAATGTTAATGGTCTGTCCGTGAAGTTAAAGTGGAATGAAGACAGTGGTCTGTTAACAACCAATGATATGGATGGATTTGCTGAGCTGAATGTAATAACCGGTTACAATTTCGCTTATGTATTTAAGAGTGAGGATAATATTAAATCATCTGTATCTGATCAACTGACAATTCAAGAAGGAAGTCAACAATTATTGCCATGACGGTGTCTAAAAGATGAGGCTTTACATTCTACATCTACGGCTCGAACTTCGCACGATAGGTCTGTGACATCTGATATAAGCTTAATTGACAGTTTTTTTATTTCTATATTGTATTATAATATTAAAGGAATAAATAATAAAAAATTCAATCGAAATTTCATAGAATTCGTTACAAATTATGATTTGTTTTGTCTCAATGAAACTTTTATAATAAATATTAATATAAGTAGGTATGAAAAATTGTTTAATGAGCATAAATTACATTGGATAAAAGCTAGTAAAATTGATTCTAGTCGCGGGCGAGCTAGTGGAGGCTGTTTACTGGGTTATAGAATCTCATTATATATCTATTAAAATAGAATATGAGCGTATTAATAATTTAGTAATATTTAAAGTTCATAAAGAAAACAAATGTATACGTATTTTGCTGGTATTCTTTTCTGTTAATTATAGAAATTCTAAAGATAAGGTGATGAATGGAGTGGGCAAACATTTGTTAGAATTTTGTGAAAATAATTATTTGTGCATAATCATTATCAAATCAAATGGTAGATCAGTGAATGATGATCAGGGTGAATATACATTTGTTGGGCTTATGGGATCATCATTTATTGATCTGTGCTGTGTACCTTATCACTGTTTAAAATATAATAGAAGCGTTAGAGTGCTAATTGAAATTTATTTGGTCATATGCTCATAGAGTTGATCTTGAATCTGGGAAAATAGTAAAGCCCACTGATATTAGTAACAAATTCAATGTTTTACTGCCAAAATTAGTGTTCACCAAAAAAAAGATAATGTAGAGTACCTAAGTAAAATATTAAAAAAAAAAAATTAAACTAAAGCATGATCTTGACTTAAAAGATGCACTGCAACATATTAAAAATGTGATAAAATGTGTTAAACAAAGTGCCGAAAGAGGTAATTTTAAAATGTGTAAAAATGAAACTATTTTCAATAAAACATAGTATGATTTTGAATGTTTAAAATTTAGAAAGATATCGTATTAGTTGTTAAATATTTATCGAAGGTCAAACTCACTGTTGTCAGAGAACTTTATACAAAAGCAAGTAGTAGGTATACACAGACCTGTATAAGATGAAAACTGTACAAAACTACTGGTATTATTCTGTTCGTTATTTCGGTTGAGTGTGCTCTCACAAGTTCTTATACTAAAAATATATCATGTATGAAATAAAATATAAATATAATAAAGAATAAATAAATTAAAAAAATAAATAAAAAATATATATTAAATATAATAAAATATATAATATGTGATAACGGAATTCGATTTCATATTTTTGATTGTTTCATGTTAGTGTTTGATTTGGTTCATGGGATTTAATTATGTTTATTGCAATTAATATATAGATTTTTCACAAGTTAAATAAGTAATAAATAAATGAAAATATATGCTACATATATATTCTTTGTTATGGTTGTATTAAGTAATAATTGAAGTGGTTTATCAGATAATTTAAAAATTTATTTTGATAATTTATCCGATATTTTTAAACAAATTCATTATTATAGAATTACGATATATTGCTATTTTTGATATAATTATGATACTTGCTTGTACTGTAACGCGGAACTCGCCTGACGGTCACTGACCATAGGCTATATGATTTAATGAATATTATTTTTGTGCAATTTGTGTAATTTGATTATAAATAAATAAATTAGTAGGTGTAGTGACTGGGCACACATGGTTGGCTAGTCATTTACTATAGGGAGGACGTCTAGCTCCGTATGTCAGAATTGTGATGGTGGAGTTAGGAAAAGGGTGTATCACTATTTATGTCAGTGTCTCCGTTTTGCTGGCACTAGGTTTCGGATTATTGGAAAATAATCTCTCATTATTGGGAAAGCCAGGAGGGGGTTGGATTTGAAGGATATTTCAGGATATTGAAGATAGATCGGTAGACTGCAGGGGGAGATCAATTAGGGGGATTGATTGGGAAATTGGTGGGGGGGGGGGATAAAAGCCATGTTGGTTTAGATCCTATGCCGATAAGGATCCAGATTTAATAAAAATTAAAAATATATACACATATTCATATATACATACACACATGTATACACATTCACACACATGTACACCATACACATACAATATGTATATGTAGAATAGAATTGTATAAGTAGAAAAGAGCCACGAAAAGAAGCAGGCTATCACGGAGAATATCTGTAAATTTTATGTAATTAGTAAAAGATACTACTAAAAACGTATCGTCATGTTTCGTAAATAAATAACCTAATATAATATTAATAATATGTGTAGAGAATAGAACAAAAGAAAGGGGGTCCCAGGCTATCCCAGCGGGCAACAATCACCAGATCCCCTAAAAAAAAAAAAAAAACTCTATTGTGAAATTCCCTCGGTTAATTTATGTTACCCGCTTGCTTGGAGTATACAAGCAAGTCTGGTGATCAAAAGCAGACTCCATGTAGCCAGAGAGAACTAGCTCTGTATAGCTAATTCCCGCGGCCGTTTCATCGCAGGAAATCTACAAAGAATATGCAACATTAGGTGGTTGTGGAGAATCAGTTATTATACTTTAGGTGGAAGAAGAAGAAATGGTAGGCCCCATATGCAATGGTTTGAGAATATAATTTGAGGAGATCAACGGTAGTGACTTGAGGGAAGGAAAATGGGAAGACAGAGAGTACTGGAGCTCTCAGCTTGAAAGCCAGAAGGAGGCTAAGCCTCATTCACTGACGACGCTTAAACTAACCACCTCCCAGTACTTGATATTGTGGGAGGAGCTCAATTAATGAAAAGTAAAGTAATAATATTACGAATTATTGTTTTAAACACATTCATTCCCATTCGGATACTAAATTACTTCCATTCCAGACCTAACGTTACTCGTGCAAACTAACCTCCTTCCAGAACTCGATATTCCTGGGGAGTAGCCACATTACTAAACCTAAGATTAAATCTATGAAATATAGTATAAACTCATTCATTCCCTATTCAGTTAATAAATCACTTCCACTTCAGACATAAACTCAATCAAATAACTTGATACATCTGAATACTATCTATTTCTCCATGTCATTCTTTGTCTTAATCCCGCATCAGCAAATTGAAAGCACCTTACGCAGTGTTGTTTTCCACCAACAATGGGAGGGCATCACTCTTTAAATTTATATAAAAACTTGTCTTCCGCTATAAACATGCTCTCAGATCTTCGTAAAATCGCATCGTAATCGGCACTTTCTTCATTCAGCAACAAAATTCTAAAATCACTATTTATATTTTCAGGAGATACTGGATATATCAAAATTTCTCCAAAGTTTACTACTTTACCGTTTCTTAAGGAATAGCGATAAGCTGAACTGATTACTTCCAAATCAAGAGGAAGATATCCAATGAAAACTTGAAACGCCTTAGCAGAAATGTCTCTGTATTATAGAATTCTGCACTCTGTGAGGCCAAAACTGAAGCGCAATAAACCAAATATGCCACTAGAACTCCTCTATATATAATTTTTACAATCCATTTTTTGAGCCCCCACTCAATCCTTATTATCCGACAGAACTGACATACAATCTTCTTCGATTTTTCTCTTAACTCTTTAATGTGAGGAATAAAACTCAATTAATTATCCAAAGTGCGAAGTTAATTTAATATTTCAATTTGGATATTCAGGTAAGTGTAATTATGGTTCAAAATTTTGACCAGCACGATCCCTGATTAAACATTAATGGATATTCATAATATTATTAAAAAAAAAAACAACCCTTTATACAGTTCTATATCTAATCACTTCAGTTATTCTGTAATAATAGAGAATATGGAGAATTGGAACATCATCAAAGTCTGTTTAATACTGCATTATTAAAATGATTAATATTCCAACATGTACAGAAGTATACAACGTTTTATTATTATAATTATTAATTTGCTAAAAAATCAGCAATATATTTCCGGTATTTGGGTTCTATATTTCCAACCATGTTTTGATTATAAAGCAGACGCGACCGAATGTCCAAAAAGCCTGAATATAGACTTGCGGGAGCAAACTGATTGGCTTAATATTAAGAAAATTCGGCAATCTCTACGAGAGGATGCGTGCCCTTAAAGTGAACATTAATTATGCTCCACTACGTGGTGTACCTGGTGTTGGAGGCCAAGTCTTAGGAGATACTGGGCCCCTCTGCCGCAAATGTGGCAGGGAGAACGAAACACCAGCCCATGTGCTGGGTAGTTGCCCTAACAATATGCTCCTTGTTAGGCGCCGCCATCACAACATTAATAATAATAATAATAATAATAATGGCACTTTATTAAATGATTACAATTCATACATAGAAAAAAAGATTAACAAAGTACTTTTCAGCATGGATAAACATCCGTCAGCCGGAGTTGTTAATACAAATAAACAAAAAAAAAACTTAATGTATGTTTTATGTATAATTCAATTTTAATTTATTTCCTAAACTTGAAATGGAAACATAAAAGAAAATAAATAATAAATGAATAAATAGTAATATAATAAATATAGTAAGTAAGTAAATAATAAAACACCAATCGAAATTGTATCCATCACAACATTAAGCACAGAATAATGGAGCTAATGTCAGAAAAAGGCTATAAGTGCCTTGAGGAGGTTTACGCAATTGATGAAGAGGACTCCACAAGGTATGGCGACATCATTGCCTTTCACATGAATAGTAAAGTAGCCTGGCTCTTAGATCCTACCATTCGATATGAAAGTAATGATATGGACCAGGCTGATAAAGTACACCGGGAGAAAGAAAATATTTATAAGAAATGTATTGGTTTCTATAAAGAAAAGTTTCTCGAGGAGTACAGTGACAGGGAATTCCATATATGTGGTCTATTTTGGGTCAAGAGGTACGATTCCTACTCTTACCCGTAAGTTCTTTGACGATGCTGGGATAGACCTATCACATCTAACTGCTCTGGCAGAATCTATACTATTGGATTCTCTAGGGATTTTAAACTCTCATATCTATGGATGGTAACCTTTGGCTGGAACTATTATACTTAACGATTCACTTGTGGCATTTGAGGATAATTTTTTGAATCTATATGACCAGCTGATAGTTTTAAAAGTAATTTATTTTGTAAGTTAATGTTATGTCTTCGCAGACTGATCAGAACGCTGTGTGTTCGCATCACAATATAGTTGTGCAGCCCCACTTTTAGTTATAAAGTGTTGTTTGTTTTCTTTTTTTACAGTAGATACATAGTCAAAAAGTCACCTGCCTTAAATTCATTTTCAATCCTAGCACGTACTTAAACTGTATTTGTGAATGTTGGTCGTTATTATTTTTATTTTCGTAATATTGCGAAATATGCCAGTCTCTCGGAGTTAACAGTTCTCAAATGAAATCAAGTCTTTTACAAATAAATTTTCCCATACATTTATTTTTTCATATAAAAGTGAAACATGGGAAAACCCAATAGGTAAAGTAGGGCCGATTGAAGGATTTTTGACCGAAATCATACGGTTGCATTCCTTGATGATAAGCTTCCTTGAAAGTTTAAACTTTAAAGTTTTGTCGGATTTGTTTGGACTTTGTGTATCTTAAGGAATTACAACCGGGTCTGGATTTTTGTTTTAAACCTAGCTTGTTGTTCTTTAGAGTATATGGTCCATGGCTTTAGGGCTTTGGTTAGCGTATGGCTTGGTCCCTCCGACGAATAATAATAATAATAATAGATCTGAGGTCGAAACTCTTGAGTAAGCGTTAGCGAATATTAAATTAAATTCTTTAAAATGAAAACTATGTAAATATTTTTAATATCGCATAATTATCATTAAGTGATTATTTCTTCCTGCTTTAGGCATAAAATAATTGCACAAACAAATAGAAATCATAAATTAAATTATCTCAAATAAGAAAAGATGATTTTCTCTAAATTTGAAGCCTCATTATTATCTTATGAAGAATATTACCTCTGGTGCTGCTGGACATATTGTAAAGTTTGTTTCGGTTTCGGGCCTTTTATGGGCGATTGTAAGAGGCATAATATTTCAGGCTGATATCCTGAGAATGTTAACATTTCTCAGAGCAATTCCTCCCTAAAGTTTTGCCTTTTATACATAGAACATTCTCTCACTCTCTCTCTCTCTCTATGATATATATATAATATACGTGTGTGTGTAAAAATTTGCTAGATGGACGTTAAGCCCGCCTGAAAAAATAAGCTTACCTTACTTATTTATATAAAAATTTAATAAATTCATTAAAAATAATAGTTTTTATTAATAAGAACAACAATTAAATGGTAACAACATGACTATTACAGTAACTATTAAGTTCAGCTCAATTATAGCTTATCCCCAAGGAGCGAATTCTGGTTTATGAGCAGTAACATGGTTCAACGCAGCTGTAGCGGCCGCAGCTTTAGCAGCAGTTTTGTGTATGGCGTGTGCTGCTGCTTGTGATCTTTGTATGGCTGCAGCAGCAGCATGGGCTGCTTCTGATCGTTGTAGTGCAGCTGCTGCAGCAGCGGCAGCCTCCTGTCTGTGTATGGCAGCGGCGGCCGCTTCAGATCGTTGTATAGCTGCCGCGGTAGCGGCTGCTGCTTCGGATCGTTGGATGGCAGCTGCAGCGGCTGCTTCCTTAGCTGCAGCAATCTTCTGATGGATTAATACAGCTTCTTTAGCCTGTTGTACTTTCTGTTGAGCTATAGCTGCTGCAGCAGATGCTTCCTTGGCGGCAGCTAAAGCGGCGGCAACTTCCGCGGCGTTTACAGCGTGTGCAGACTGAAGAGCTATGGTATGGGCGGCTCCCTTTAACAATTAAATCATAAACAAATCTTTGGATTTAAAATAATAGACTTTAGTAACTTTATTTTAATTTGCACAAACTCTGTAAAAGTGTAATAAATGAATCCATTTTCCTTTTACTCTAATAGTTAAGAAAAATATTACTTCCTGCCAGATTTTCGAAATTTACCGGATGTAGATGTTTCGATCCCTCTGAGAATTCGAAAATAAAATGTTTTTAGAGATAGATCAACAGAATGCATTTGTTTGAATTGTAAAATAAATAAAAACAAATAAATATAACACTAATTCAAGGTTGATTTCCTATAATAGAAGGAAATCCGACACAAAGATTTACTCGAAATCAGTAAACTGATTTGTAATTTTATTGGAGATTTTATTGAATTTTCGTGGTTATTTTCAAAATGCCTCCAATGATTTTCATTTATGTTTGTTTGCTTAATTCACATGTTTGCTTTTGGGTTTCTCCATAAAAATAGATGATCATTTTAGAATATTGCCTAAGATTCGGACACGATTTTTCAGTTAAAATTTAGCGATCGGAAATTTGATTAAACTGATTTTCAGTTTGTTTTTTTTTTCGAAAATGATAGCAACGATTTTGTTTAAACTCGAAATACTAATTAAATATTCTTGTAGATCTTTCCTTGACAAATATTTTTATAAGTGACTAGTAGAGTTGCCACTTAGGCTTGCTCTGCTCTAGCCTCTGAATAATACATGGCAGTCCTTAATAACAAAATTAAGGGCAACTAAACCTAAGGTAAATTAAGGGTAAATAAAATTCAAGCCTTTCAAAAACCGAAATTAACAGATAATTTCACGGTTTAAAATTTGTTCAAAACAGCTTCAAAGGGTTGGTACGGTTACTGAAAATATTTTTTACTTCTTCATCATCTTATGGCTACCGATCAATTTCAGGTATCTTAAGGACGTTTTGCTCTATACTGTGATATCAAAACATCGTCAAGTTGGTTTTGGATATCTCAAAATTATGAACGCCTACTGAGAAAAGACTCATATTTTTATTAACTTCTAGCCATTTAATACTTTTATTTTTTTGAAATTATTTTTTTTTTTTGAGAATATTCATTTTAAAGGAAAATTAAAATTAATTATTTCTTTAAATTTCGGTGTTGACCCGAAAAATTCGTGAGAAAAATTGAGAAGCTACAGTAGGAAGCGCTCCTAGGTAGCGAAGGCTGGAACTAAAAGGCCAGGGAACCGCGGTGTACTTTACAACACGCTTCCTAATACAAATCGCCGTATGTTAAGCCATGGCCCTTCACGGATTGTTGCGTCATAGGTTAATTATTTAAGAAATTTGAGAAAATGTCAAAAACAAAAAAAAATCTATTTAGTAAAGTAGGACTTCCGGTTGACCGATATTGGTCAAAAACCTTACTGTCGGGTTCACTGGCAACATTTAAAACTAAAAATCAAGTTTGAACTTTTGCGATTTTCCATTTTTGAGTTATGCTCACCGGGTGTACATATACTTACAAATTTCTTAAAATCACTTTTTTGGAAAGTTCAGGAAACCTCAAAACATGTAATTCCGGTAAAAAAAATCGATCGAAAATTTGATGCAATCGCCATACTTCTCTCTTATAATAGTAGATGTAGATTGTTGTTGCGACCTGAAAGATCTATTGTGCTACCCCTCCCCCGGAGCCTTCTCAGTGCACTGCCGGCCTCCAAGCAGTGTTCTCTAGCTACAGACAACACTGTTCATCACCGTACAGTGAGTTGTAGAGGCTCCTAGGATGAGAAAATCTAAGGCAGCATGCCCGATTCGAACCCGGGACGACCGTGTTGCTAGTTCAGCGTGCTACCACTGAGCTACTCATTTCCTGAACTATCCTTTCTATTGCCCTTTCTTCTCCCTTGGCTTACGCCAATTAACTAGGAGACGGAGACTCTAGTTTGTGTACTGTGTTTGTCCTTGTCCGTAAAGTGTAGAGTGAATGTAGTTTAAGCGTATTGTGTACTGTTCTGACGAAGTTATGGAGTACTGAGCTGTGGTAACCCATGGGGTCGCTACTCCCCAAATAACTGCAGGCAACAGATACCCCTTGCGGGCTTCTTACAATAGTAAGAGAAAGTACAAATTTATTATGGAAGTTTTGAAAAACGTGGGCATTTCTCACCACATTAAAATAAATAGCAATTTAATAAATATTGTAACTTGAAACGTATTTCCGTATTAATTTTGTAATCTTAAATTTCAGATCTTTGGAAGACCATAACGGGAAAACAAAACTTTACCTGTCATTTATTTACCGAAACTATTTTTCTTTCTCTTTCTTCTATAAGAGCAATCATTTCATAGGTAAGAAAAAAAATATTTTTTTTTTTTTTTGAAAATGATTCTAAAGTAAAAGTCAGAGGAAGCTAAAACTTGGTATTCCGTTCAAGTATCACCACTATTCTAACACATTAAGCTTTTTTGTTGAAATTCATGAACAAGAAATGGGGCTTTACTGAATATTTTCAAAGTTCCATGAAAAATATCAGTCAAAATATTTGAAAATGTAAAAAGAATGATTTGTTGAAAACTGTGAAATCACGAATAATATCTATAAACAGGAAATAGCCATTTATCCATTGATAAAGATCTAGTATATAATTATAACATTGCCCTGGGTAATAAAAACTATTTTGCAATACCTTAGCCAATGATAGTTCTGGTGGGGGACTAAAATGGGCAGGAATAGCCTGATTTCCAAGTGCAGCTACGTCAGCGGCAAGTGGCCAAGCGATACCAGGTACTGGCCAGGGAGCTGGTGCAGATGACCAAGGACCGCTAGCAAATGCAGCTGCTTGCCATCCAGAGGTAGGAAATCCAAAACCGGCTAAGCCACGTTTTGTTGCTGCTGGCTTCTTCTCTTCCGCTCCAAATCCTATTCCGAGTAGCAGAGTAAGAATGCACTAAAAGAAAATAATTAAATTTATAAATTATAGATAAAAATGTTTCGGATAAAATTGTGTAGATTTCCTATTTTATTGGTTGTAATAAAAAAGAAAACTAATACTTGGAATCCACTAGATACTTACAGCTTTGAAAGCAATCATATTGTTTATTTTAAATGAAAAAAATTGGAAATGAATTAGGTGTTTGTAAAAGAAGTTTGAAGATGAAATGGATGCTGTGGTAATGGCTGTCCAGTGTTTATATAGTACTCTTATAGTTTGGTGATTGTATTGCTAGATGATAGGGATGCCCCACCAAAAAACATAACATTTAATGAATGTCTCAATATTATTACTTTTGTTTACTTTCCCTGGCACGTACCAAACTATGAATTACGTTGGACAAATATGATCACATTTTTTTTTTCATAAATAGAATAGATCGAACCTTATTACATTTTCATTAAAATATAACTTCCTACATAAAAAAAATATATATATATATATATTTCCAGATTTTTAAGAAACGTAGGTATATTATTGCATACAATGTTTACAGAAACGATGACATCTTAAGTTAATTGAACTCTTATTAACATAAATTGAATGTTGTTAATGATTAAGGTAACGAAATTTAGTTACAATTTGATTTTCGCTTTAAAATCTGGTATGAAACACTCGTAGGACTTTCTTATACTACATTACAACAATATAATTAACCAAATATGGCGTTTGCATTATTTTGTCGGGCTGATCATTAGAAAATGTGATAGAGGTTACGTTTGTATACCTTAGCGGACTTGAATGAAACATCAACGATTGTGCAGTTTAAACCCACACAATACAGACCATTTTCTAAAAACCACTTTTTGGGACTCAGGGGAACTCAAAACGTGCATTTCCAGTGAAAACTTAATTTCAAAAATCTGCAACGATCGCAATACTTCTACGATTCGCAATTATTACTACTATTTTTGTTTTTTTGTTTTTTAATTTAAGGCACGTCAACATCTATGGCCATTTAGCGCTCGTCCCTTCTCAGTGCACTGCCGGCCTCTGGACATTGTTCTCTCGTTAAAGACAACACTATCCATCACCGGACAGTGAGCAGTAGAGGCTCCTAGGCAGAAAAAATCTAAGGGAGCACAGCTGGGCTCGAACCCGGGAAGTCCAGTATAGCTATTCCCTTGCCTTGCGATTTTTCGTTTTTCAGATACTTTGAGAATGTGTATGTGTGTCTGCGTGTGTGTTTGCATGTTAGTGAAACAGCATGTTCAAAAACAAAAAGAAATCGCAGATATTTGAAAATATATCCATTTAGGAGTGTGATTTTTGGGAATTAAGATGTCTAAAGGCATTATTGCTTTTTTAAAGCCGACTTCTCTAGAATTTGTCTTATACGTGTAAAAAGGGTTATTTCATAATTACAGCCTAATAATTGTTCATGCACCCACAAAAGTAAAAAGCCGGAAAAGATAAATTTTGTGATTTAATGGGGAAGGTTTATGAGGACGGCCCAAAGACGGAAATATTTTGAAAGCTAAAGGTAAAAAGAAAATTTAAAAGTGCAGATGTTAGCCGCAACAGCTTGCATAAACAATATAATGAGTATGGTTTCCGGCTGCATAGCATTGCTGTTGGCTATAGGCGGAACACTGTTCTATCACAAAGATATACACAAAAGTAAATGGACATCACCACATGGAAGAACATTTTACGAAATCGACCATATGTTAATAGACATCAGATATAAGCCCAATTTGTTTGGATGTTAAAGTTACTAGAGATGTAAACATCGATAGTGATCACTTCCTACTCATTAGTCGTCTTCTTATAAGGTTAACAAAATTATAGTAAAGAAAACGCTTCAACCATCTTAAATAGAAAAATATATTTATCTAATGAAGAACGAAAGGATAGCTTTTTCAAGATAGGGTAAATGAGTTGATTATCAATAGAACTAATGTGTAATTGAAAATTATTAGGGATGGAGATGGAGTAACAGAACACGGATTGGATTACAGCTATCAATAATTGCTGTTGCGGGAGAAATCCTAGGATAAGATCCAAAAATTCAAAGAAGCGAATAGTTTGATTATGGTACATGGTACATTGATTTGCTACATGGTTACAAATAAAAAATAAGGATGCCTATCGTTCTTATAATTCAAAGGAGAAGATCGAGGAGATCAGTGAAGAAATACAGTAAATTGAGAATGTAGAAAATAATTCGTCTTTTTTCTAATCTATTTTGCCTTTCGGAGTCGAGTATTTAGATAGTGGATGCTTGAATCCATTTACTTCTTTCCTAGGCCAGCACCTCATTGTTGCCAATGTCTGGCTTCTCTTCTGTCCCAGGTGCTCTATGTACTCCAAGTATCTCAACCTAGGCCTTCCTCTCGGTCTTCTCCCTTCCGATTTTACCTCCATTAGGGTTCTTATCTTCCCAAGTTCATCCCTCCTGTGGCCAAATCCTTTCAATTGCCAAGTCTCCATCCTTCCATCTAAATGGTTCTATTTCTAGGGAGCTGGTTCCCATGTTTCAACCGGCCAAAACGTATGTTATATATTCTGTAATTTTTGTCATTATTATTAACTGAATAACAGTGATTAGTTAATTTTTTTCCTTACAGTAATAAACAGCAAGGCTTTGTTAACATTTGTTAACACTTATTTTATATATTTTTTTTCTAACTAATTTAAAAAAAATTAAACAATTAACTCTATCATTAATACGAATTTTGTAGTTCAGATTTTATACGCCAGAGCGTTTGTGAAAATGAGATTTGACTAGTTTAATAAACAATAGAAGTTCCATAAACTTTGTTTATATAGCAAACCCACACATTTCTATTGAATCTAAAGAATACATTTTTGAATCAAGAATAAATTTTTATTTTCTGTTTATCTTTATTTTTGTTTTTTATTTTTTGACTGGAGAAAATCTAAATCGATGCTGTATAACGTATTTATTATATTTTATTCTTTGTATGCCTTCGAAGAAATTCAAAGCGTTTCCTAGTTCCAAAGTATTGAATTCTGATTTCGGTAGGCGTAAGCGTGCTAGAAGTTCACCCGAATCTCTGAATATTAGTAGGAAAAAACCAGGCCTTGTAGAAAAGGGCAATCCTAATACTTCAAGTGAATTGGATTAAGAATTTTGGATAAGGGATTGTGCAATTAAGATGTGAATTGAAACAACTAATTAGAAAAATGACAACTTATTAGAAATTCTCGACGTAAGAAGTTACGTCGTCAAAATCTGATATTCAGGGAGTTTTAAAGTATTAGCCCAGTGGGGAATTCAAGAGATACTCTGAAATAATCTCAACATTCTGTAGAGAAAGTTGAAATTAAGGAGGATAAAATTCAAGCTTTACTTTTGGGCTCAAGGGATAATCCTAAATCACTACCATTGTTGGTATCGTTTACGTGTTTTCAAGATACGCTATCAGTAATGAGAGCAGTCCGAATTCTAGAAAACACTGGTTTGGTGATTCATCAGGACTTCGCTGAAGTTACAAGAAGGAATAGAACTAAACTTATTTTAATTCATAAAGAATTAATTAAATTAAATGACCAGTTGAAGACATCATTAAGATTTGAGAGTCTAACTGTGTAGCGCATTAGGTTTACTTTGCATGAGTAAGGCTTATGTCACGAAAATAATGATGGTGTGTTGAAAATGAACTGGCTGAAGTAGATTTGAAGGGTAATCCACGATACAGCATTGCGGACCCAATCATCTGTTCATTATCCCATTTTCAAATTTATATTTCACCAAAAAACAAATTAGTTTCTTAAATGACAGATCACAGTATGAAAACAAAATTTTGATGTCCTCTGAATCCGAAAAAATGGTTTTTAGAAATTTGTCTGTGTGTGGTGCATTATTTGTATGTGTGTATGTGTAGACAGCATAGCTCAAAACCAGAAAATTGCAGAAAGTTTAAACTTCATATTTTGTTCAAAATCACCAGAGGAGTCTCATATTAAGGATTTAATTAACCGGAAGTACTCGTACTAATTTACTGAATAGATTTTTTTTACATGTTTGCGATTTTTTCAAATCCTAAGCCAAACTATTTTCTTTAACTTGATAGATATAAAGTAAAGTAATGCCTATTTTTTCAGGCAGGCTTAACGTCCAACTACCAAATTAGGTGTCGTGGACGGAGGCGGAAGCAGCTACTTTACCATTAACATTTTTTAAATAAATATAAAATTTAGCAGTTATACAAGGGATCGAACTGGGGTCCTCCCACTTACAAGTCCATGCTCATAACCACTACACCAACATCCGCCCCTTAACTTGATAGATATATCAACTATGTATATATAAAGAACTACAACTTTTATTTGAAATATTTTTCTGGAAAAATTCATTTTAGGGAGTTTTTTTTGGAGGAGTGGGGAGGATAGGGTTTCCTCTAAATGGCTATTTTCGTATTTTATATGATTCTATTTTCTACAATGAGATAAGGGTGTCCAATCTTTCCAACTTTTGAGTTATCGGGGCTATATTGGAAGAAAAACTGTATTAGGCTATACTTAAAATACAAAGATTAACGATAGCTGATGAGCAAAAATATAATTTTCCTGATATCCGATGCCATATTATTCAATTCATATTGTGATAGAACGTTGGAGCTAGAGATTGCTTGATCAAAATATCCATTTGCGATTACTGCTACAGAAAACTTATTCGAAGTAATTAACTACATTAATATATTAAACATTTTACTATAATGTAATAATATCTTTTTTATAAAAGTAAAATTGGGCAGAATAAAACTAGTGGGATACCCGACGTTGTACCAGAAAAACTAATGTAACAATACATGATTGGATGGAAAAGTAGTTACAAAAGGTGCTCTACAGATATTTTGGTTCTAATTTTACTCTTCGTTTACTTCATCCGCATACATAAGGCAGGATTGTGAGGCAAGGGATATTAATCTCTGTGAAGATAAGATTTATAAAGTCCATTTCTTTAAATTGAATCCATGTCAGATTGCAGCAATATATGTTCTCATCAGAGATCTTTTCCGTGATAACCTGCTTTTTTTTGTGGTCATGACAGGTACTTACAATGAACAGCAGGTACAACGAACCCCTTCTTAACCTAGTTAAGTCCTAACAGAAACATTTTTTAAAAAAACAGTGTATCAACTGAATTTGCACTGTGCAAGTCTATTTACACTGTTTTGACAAAAACATCCTGATGATGGGCGAACATCCGAAATCGGTCGATTACCACAAAAAGAAGCAGGCTATCACGGAAAATATCTCTGATGCTTTCCAGCTTTGGGGAACCAATTACAATAATATATATTCTATTTGAAAATTGGCAGATAACATCTAGAATCTAGCCAATCCTCTGTGTTTCATATTATTGAAAACGTAAATAAAACCAACCTTAGAGTTGAGTCATTTCCCCTTATTCCTTGGAGACTTATATCTGAATAGTATTTAAAAAAAAATTAGGAAATTATTTATTAGTTTAAAATTGTTTGTTGGACTGCATGTGGCCCAAAGGTTGGACTCTCTTTAAAGATCTCAGCGAGTGTCCTTGAACTTGATATACAAACTACTCATATCCCTTTTGTTTGATATTAGTAGATTTTAGAGGGGTGCGTTTCTAGAGGCGTTGTAAGGTCACGCGGTCAACGCTTCCCTGAATTTTCGTTTTTATTTTAGGTTCTTCCAGCAAAACATAGAATTTTAAAAAAAACATTCCCAGTTAGAAACAAAATTTATCAATAATAACTATGTAAATTGTAGTTACACAGAAAGTCGTGTGAGTGATTCACACTAAATTCTTATTTCTTATTCATGGGCACCTTGAAACATATAATTAGGCGTTTTTCCTGACTGCCGTAAAACAAGCTATATAATTCCCATCCACAATTCAGGCGACAAATCGAATGTCCAAAATTATAGACCCATCACAATACAGTCTTCCATTGCAAAAATTTTTAAATTAATTGTACTAGCCAAATTATCACATTTATTTGCACATAATTATAATTCCTGACCAACACGGCTTCACAAAAATATAAATCAACTATTACCAATCTCATGATAGTTCAGCAATATATATTAGAATCTTTTGAAGAAGGTTTACTAGTTGATGACATATACACTGATTTTAGCAAAGCCTTTGATAAATTAAGCCATGAAATATTAGTGTCCAAACTAGCATCATATGGTATTACAGAGTCGTTAATTTGTTAGTTCCAACCTTGCTTAGTAGGTAGGAGACAGTTAGTGAAAATTGGCTCAACATTATCTCACTCTATAGAAAATACATCAGGAGTGCCTCAAGGTTCTCATCTTGGTCCATTCTTGTTTATTTTATAGATTAACAATATACGTAGGGGTAATTATTGATTCTTCATGTAAGTTCCTGTTGTTTGTAGATGATTTAAAAATTTACAAAAAAATAAAAAACATAGAGGATACATTGCATTTATAGGATGCTATTATAAATTTATCTGAGTGGTGTAAGTTTAATGGTATGGTCCAAAGTGTTGATAAATGTCAAGTCATGTCTTTTACCAGAAGAAATACAACCCTAATAAAAGACTATAGTCTTAATGGTATTGTACTATAGAGGCCCAATTCGATACACGACTTAGGTATAATTATGGCACCTGATTTATCGTTCGATATGTAATAAAGCAAACAAATAGGATTTGTTATAAGACATACTAGATTTTACAAAAATGTCACTCCTTTCATAGTCCTCTACTGTTCGTTAGTTAGATCCATTCTAGAATTTAATTCCATTGTATGGTCTCCCTATTTTAATACTGGCATCAATAGAATTGAAAAAGTACAACATAAATTTTTAAAAACACTAGGGGTTAGATTGCGTTACGATTACAGCGACATATCATATCAGAACATTATAGAAACCTTTAATATCCAATCTCTCGAGCAGAGGAGAGCTAATTCCGATATAATATTCTTGTAAAAACTCATAAATAATTATATTGACAATCCACAGCTTCATAGTTACATAAATCTTAAAGTGCCATCTTTTAACTCCAGAAAATCCAATATTTTTGAAATAGCATTTACAAAACATTTGTACCTCTACAATGGCCCAATTAACCGCATTATGCGAAATTTCAATAGATTTTCGGATGACTTTGACACCTTCTAGCTGAATATAAGACAATTAAAAAACTTATTAAAAATTAGAAGTCTTACAATTAACTAACCATTTTTTCATTTAAAAGTAAATATTGTAGTATTTAAGTTATCTATTTCTGCTCATAGTTTAAATGAGAATTTTTACACATTTCTCTATAACATATTGTTTTTATCATGTATATATTTGCTGTTTATATTTTTGTCGTTATGTATTTGCTTAACAGTATTTTTTATGTCAGTATTTATGTATTTCTAGTCCAGTTGGTTTGAGTGGAATATTAGAAATATTTTATATTGTCATATATGTATTGTTATAATCAAATTGTTTATTGTCAAATTGTGCTGCTGCCCGTGTACATGTAAATAAATAAATAAATATTATTCCAATGAGAACTCTATTTCGAGAAATTTAACACGTTCGTAATACTTCCTCTTATTTGGGGGCTGCAATATATGAGAATAATATACTAACTGAATGCAGTATTATTTGATTTAATTGTTAAAAATCCGAGTGTATAGATACTTTTCACATTATATGAATGAAATTAATCAAAGCAAAATATTAATTAAAAAAAAAAAAAAAAAACTCATTGACTAAATAAAAGTAATAAAAATATTTTAAATGTTTAACATTTCAATTTACAAAACCCCTTTTTAATCAATGACTAAACTTAATTAATTTTATCTTAATGTTGAATTGATTCCATTAAAAATACCAGTCAAATATCAGATGGCAAATATAGAAAGTCATTTTCCAATTACGGTAGGTTTCACATCAAAGTACACATTGATACAGTGCATTGCGTTCGTCCACACCTCTGATAATATATTACACTAAGGATTACCACTGTCACATTATAAAAAGTCAAGTTATATATATATATTTTATATTGAGCCTCCTTTCCTAGTAAACTAGAAGAAATCACGGAAGACTAGATCTTTTTACTTTCATAACCTTTAAAATATAATAAGATCAAGTAATATGTGTACATAACAGAATCTTCTAGTAGTGTATATACTGGTTTATCCTAATAATAATGATTATCTACATATAACATATTTGTGACCTCTGAATTAGATGACCTGCAAATTATGTTGTTACCAGTATTATTGTTACCCAGATGATTATGTTCGTTACCAGTATCAACAATATTAACATGTCTATAAAATCATTATATATTTAACATATTTATATATTTACTTTAAATAAATATATTTCTTATCAGTCCAGTATTGCTTCCTAATGGAAGACCACGCTTAGAATAAGTCCAAATCTGACCAGGCATAAGAGCGACTATGTATTTAATATTAGCATATAGTTTACAAATGATTAGCAGTTAAAAATCACAGGGTTATATTTTAGATTTGCCTAAAGAATGACAAAATTTTTCTAGAATTTAAAAGATCCTTTTGGGGCTTCCTTGGAGTTTTGTCAATGTTTGTACATAGAAAATAGACGTCTAAGTAAGTAAGATATAGTTTAACTTATAAACATTTAGATTTCCAACTTGATAATTTAACTTATTTAATGATGAATTTGATATTATTAATGATAATCAAATTTGTAAACGTGAGAGCTGAACATTAAACTTAAATAATCATAAAAGGTATACTATGTCAGTACAAAACTGTACATTATGTACATTAAATGAAAGATAGTCTATACTGTATTTTGGAGTGATTTGCCCATCATTTAAACAGATAAGAGTGAAATATTTAGGACAGGAAATTGTTATTATTATTATTAATATAAATCAATGAATTATTTAATGGATTTTTTTTAAATGGAAACGGTTGGCAGAAAATTTTAAAATATAGTAGAGTATTTGAAATTTTGAAGTATAGTAAATATTAGGTTCATTCAATAAGTTAAAAGATAAATGGCTGAAATTGTAATGACATGCTTTTTCGATATAATCTCCTAATTATATATTTATATACTCCGAATTATAATTCTACTTTATACTTTAAATCTCTAAGTTTCGTTACTGTTTCGTCTTCAGGAATTATAAAAGAATTAAAGTTGCAACGAACATAAGAGTAAATACATTTAAATTTAAAAGAGAAGGGATATGCTTAGTGGTTGGCGCACTGGTATCCCACGCGTAAGACCGGGGTTCAAATCCAGCTATGCTGCCCTAGATTTTTTTCTTCCTAGTAGCCCCTACAGCTCACTGTCCGGTGAACGACAGAGTTGTCTTTAACGAGAAGACACTGTCCGGAGGCCGGCAGTGTACTGACAAGGCTCCGGGCGCCAATGACCATAGATGTTGACGCGCCTTAAATTAACAAAACAAAAAAAAAGAAAAGAAGAGTAGAGCTGCAAAATATATTGAAATATAGGCAAAATTTATTAAAAGCAATGTAATCTCATAATCGATAAAAAGTTTTACTATGTGTGTACCGTCAACAGGTCACATCGGGTTAAAGTTGACTAATAATTTACTTTGTATTTGTCCTTTTTTCCCCCCTCTACTTGTAAACCCTAAAGTCATCCCTGAACACCAGTTTGGGTTCAGAAAACAGCACTCAACCATAACAATGCCATCGCGTTGTGGATACCATTGCCTCCTCTCTTGAGTGGAAAGTATGCTGCTCGGGAGTCTTCCTCGACGTGAAGCAAGCCTTCGATCAAGTATGGCACCTTGGGCTGCTCTGGAAGCTCAAGAGCGTCCTCCCTTTTTCGCTCTACTTCATCCTTAAATCATACCTCACCGACCGTTACTTCCAAAATAGTTGGATCCTCCCCCTCTCCTTTCCAGAAGGCCCAGAGTTCCTCAAAGAAGCATCCTGGGCCCCATACTGTATTCGGTATACACGGCAGACATCCCAACTAATCCTAATACCATCCTTTCTATTTATTCAGACGATACTGTTATACTTTCCTCAAATCCCGATCCAGTAATATCCCAAAGAAATATGCAGAACCATCTCACTACTTTGGAGAACTGGTTCAAAAAATGGAAGTTCAAACTCAATGAGTGCAAGTGCCTCAATGTCACCTTCACCTTACGTAGAATTACTTCACCTCTAATATAGTACATTCAAGTTCCTTTGCCAACCTCTGATGTTGTCCGCTACCTTGGGTTGTACATCGATAAAAGACTTAGCTGGAACCCTCACACACGACTGAAAAGACAAGAAATGAACACACGGTACAGACAACTAAAACGACTCTTAGACAACAGATCTAAACTCTCACTAGAAATCAAACGTGTACTATACACATCACTTATTAAACCAATTTGGCCATACGGCCTCGAACTAAGGGGGCTCAACCAAGCGTTCCAACCTCCATCGTATCCAATCCTTGCAATCCAAAATCCTGCGAACAGTAGTCAACGCTCCTTTTTATGTCTCCAATCGAACAATCCATAACGACCTTAATATCCCTTTCATACCAGAACTAATAAAACTTAGATATAAAAAAATTTCTCAGCACCCCATCTTCACATCCTAACCCTCTAGCCCGTCATCTTTCATCCCATACCCTACCAGATAATCCTCCTAGACGGCTTAAATACCAGTGGCCTCGAGACATTCTCTCTAGTGCCAGTCTAGTGAAGTGAGTGAATTATTGATTAGGAGTACTACCACTGGGTAGTTTCTCCACTCGGATTTTATTTTATTTTATTTTTATCTCTGTATACATATTTACTTATGGCACAATAGTATTGGTGTAAATTTCTTAATAAATAAATAAAAAAAAAGTTTGTATTTGCAGTAAATAATATAAAACAATGTTTTTCTATTAATAAAAAAAAACGTTTTAAATTTTGTTTTACAATGTTAGGAGATAATTATTTTTCTCCTATACCCCGATGGTTAAAACCAGGGATATTTGTCTTTACTGAATAAGAAATCTTAATATGAGTTTTGTATTAAAGGCAATTTATTATTAAGTGAGTGAATGATCAATCAAGAATGAGTTAAAACTTCAAAACACATCAGCACCATTTGTTATAAAATGACAAATTATTTTTTTTAATTTTTAAATTATTACTTTTAGTTTGTTACTAAATTATTCAGTGGTTACAAACTCATGTTGTTATTATATTATTATTTTATCTTCTTTTTTTTTAATTTCTTTTTTTTAATCTAGTAAGCGAAAGAAAAATATTGCGATAGTGTCAAATTTTCCAAATTGCAGTTTTCACGAAATACATGTTTCGTGAGGATCCCCGGTACGAAACAATGTTGGTGTGTTTATTTAACGAATATCCGACAAACGAAAATAAAAACAGGAACCTTAAACCTTGATATTCCGTTTAGGTAAAGACCCTCGCTTATTTAGACACGAAGGTTCGGGCAAAATCCATTAATCAGAAATGCGACTTTACTGAATTTTGTTTTAGTTTCACAATTTACTCGAATATACGCTTGAACAATGTTTTCGTTTAAAACTTCATATCCTATCTAAACACAAAAATAACTACTAATTTTATTAGAAACATTTTTGTAGTGTTCTCAGGAAACAGTTTTCAGGTAGACCAGCGTGCCTTGTGCGAATGCTATGTGTGCCGCCGCGGCCATAAGATAATAGTAAGTACAATGTAGGGGTCGCCAGCTGCGCGCCGCATGTGGCCCGTCTTGTATAAAATATTAATAAACTAATATATAAAAGGAAACAATACCAAGGAAAATAATACCATAAGTGGCTAATAAATTTGACCATTATGTTTTATTCAATTAATATGCGTAACATACGATTGGATTTGAAATCCTTTTGCAATGAATGCTATAAATTCTGCAGATTCTTCTTTCTCTGCAAAGTCGAGAGAACTTTATTGAATTGAGTAACTATTGAACGCTTTGGCGAAGGTTCATTGGATGCTTTCTGGATTTCGGTTAGGAAAGAATATCCACGGATTTTAGACCACCCTATTTCAATTCTACTCCCATTTTCAACGACATATTTATGTGAACAAAGTTTTTCAATTCTAATGTTAATTAAAAATAATAAGCGGTCAGGCTTAAAAGGTCTTGATCACGAACTTCTGGTTGCACTTTCATATTCGAACCGAATATAAAGCATTTGTGTTCATTGAAACAAGCTCAGGTATCACATTAATTACCCTTTTTTTTTTTTTTAATTTATTATTTTTACATTTTTGTATAAGTATAGTTCTCAAGTTATGTATGTATATATATCAAATACAAAATAAAAATTATTCTATTTTGTATATTATACATATTTACTTTTGATGTAGGAATTTGGGGAAGAACTATGTTGTGCCGTCGGCAAGAAAACGTTGTGGAGCACAGCTGTGAAGTACCACTTCAGTATAATATATGGTTTTATTACCTTGGAAGTATTATACACATTGGAAGTATTATAGAGACTGGAAGTATTGACAGAATTCCAAATTTGAAGTTAACCCAAAATGCAACATTGTAGAATAGTTTTTGAGTATTTTTGGTATTTCTTGAAAATGGCTAAAACGAAAATATGAGGTTAAACCGATTTGCAAATGGTTATGGCTATAATATAAGTCGTAACAAAGTTCATATGGAATTAGATGCCAATTACTAATTTGTCAGTCTGGTTTCTAGTATCCCGAAGTTTTGATTAAGTTATAGAGGTCAGAGGTGCTGAGTGAGTAGTGGCTTAAGTTATTATTCATCGCTTCTTACAGACAAATAAAAGATTGAATTCATTTGAAATGAATTTAATTCATGAGTACATTTTAGCTAGGCAACTTCGTAGTCCGGTAGAATCATATAAAATTAGAGCATGATCTTAAAATATGCTAGGCACCAATAAAAGAAAACAACAGAAGAAACGCCAGGGACCAAGGAGCTTGGGAAAATAGCTTGACTGCACGCTTCAATAACAATTGAGGTCAAAAGACTTAAATTTGTTACAGTTATAATTACCAAAGATTAGACATGATCATTGATGATAAAAACAATGCACAGTTTCCCAAGAAGCAAGATTGTAACTTAAAGAATGTTAATGAAATTATGGTTAAAAATTTAACCAATTGATGAAGTCTCAGAAATTTAGACATGATTTCTCTGTTCTTTGTTTCAACCATATAAAATATCTTTATAATCAATATTTATAAGGGAAGGGATTAGCTCAGTGGTAGCACACTGGACTAGCAATACGGAGGTGTCGGGTTCGAATCCAGTATGCTGCCCTTAGATTTTCTATTCGTAGGGGCCTCTACAGCTCACTGTCCAGTCTACAGATGAGCAGTGTTATCTGTAGCTAGAACTCTGGAACTCGGAGGCCGGTAGTGCACTGAGCCGGCTCCGACGGGCACAACAGATCTTTCAGGTCTCAGGGCAATAACCCCATAAATAAAATAAATCACATAACTAATTTAAATAGCGTAACATTTCTTATTTAAATAAAAAAGCCCTAAAGAATTTAAAAATGAAAGTGCTACGATATTACTTGCATACTTTCTAGTGTACATACCTCCATTAATTTGTCGTCATTGCTAATTATTTATATAAAATATTTAAATAATTTATAAATAAACAAAATAAATGATAGAGCAAATAAAGTTTAAATGAAATATTTTTAATCCTCAGTTATGACGGACAAATCGTATGCGATTTCTATAGAATATTGCAACATATTAATGAAAGTTTTTTTTTTATTAAAAGACAGTTGCTTATTTCGTTTTGACCGGAAACAAAATGGTGTCCATATTTCGATAACATTACAAATAAAAGTAATCCATGACTTATATAAGATCTTGTCCCTTAACTATTGATTTTCTATAGAACAACAATCTCATTACACAGCAACTAAGTTTATTGCAGTATATTGTTTAGTTTTATAAGAAAGTGAAATATTATTGAAAGACTTATCTATAAAGAATAACTTTGATTTTTTTTATCTCTATTACTAAACGAGATCTTTTTTTTTAACTTACTATAAATATATAATAAAAATCCAAAAATAATACTATATGTATAACTTGACACTATCACACTCTCTTACTTTATTTATTTATACATTTAGACATTCTTTACTATAACACAAATATAATTCGCGAATATGTTACTATAATAGAAGAATACAGGGCATGAAAAATTTGTTAGGAGATGCAAGAAGATATTCACTCTCTTTGGCATTTTATTAATTGCCTGTAGAGTTTTTATGTAGAAGAAAGGTGTCGCCGGGCCAGCGGGCGTTTTAGTTTTCATTACTTGGGTTTAAGGGTTCCTTTGCTTTATTCGAGTATGAAATTTCTTGTGTTGCGTAAAATTTACTTTTGACAATGGCCCTTGCCTCATGAATCGTTGATGTTTTTTTCTGAATTTCGTCTGCTTTAGCTAAAACTGAGACACCCCGAGAAGCTTCGCCACAGTTTAAGCATGCAATCGCCTTCTTAATCAGGTTCATCACATATGCACGCCGCTTCTATAACCTTACATTTTATGGAAGTGTGGCCAAACCTTTAACAGTTAACGTACCACACTGAGAAGGTATTATGAGCGTACTCTTTGCTATTGAAAGCTGGGTCAAACAGTCTTGGGTAGTTAAAGGTGAGGATAAGGGAAGCAGTGTCTAGCATGAAACCTTCCTGCCTCCGCTTTATACACCTCACCTCTATCTCCCTCTGATCGGCCAGACCTCTTTTATATCTTCTTCAGAACTGCTCAAATAGCCCCAACACGCCTTGTATCTGTTTAACATCAATATACTTCTGTAACTTCAGGATAGTTACTGCCTGAGCACGGTTATCTGCTTCTTTGCAAATAGATCTGTCGTATTGTTTTTTTTAACACTTGTTGACCTACCTAATATGTTACTGATACAATTTGAAAGAACACTCATTTGTGAAATAGCCACCCTGCCTGCTGGTTTACAACGAAAAACCTTCCCCAATGATCTTTTTCCAAGTCTAAAAACTATTTGTTGTTCACATACTCCCTTGTTGCCGCATTTGGCTTTCTTCCATGACGGAGAAGAGGGACTGTGGGGTTGCAGAAGTGCAGCCTAGGTGTGTGTTACAAATCGTGTAGCCCTTGTATATGCCTCTACTTTTTGCTAGTGATATCAGTCAAGAAGCTAGGTATCATTGTAGAGTGGTAACCTTTACAAGGGGGAGTGGTTAAGTGAAGGGAGAAGATTGTTAGGTATAGGTCTAGATTGGAGTAGAAATAGGGTGGGATGTTAGAGTAGGAAGAAATGTTGGGCTAGGCCCATATCCTTTTTAATATAGCAAAATTGATTTTGATTTTAGCCATGTTCCTTTCTATGTTAAGACAATCTACATATATAAAAATTCAGCATACGTATGTTTGTGGCCGCAAAACTCGAAAAGTAGTCGATGGATTGACTTGAAATTTTTACACAACGTTGGAATTCTATATAAGAGTGTTTATATATACTTTTTATTCCAAAGTTCCAGCGGAAACGGGAAATTCCGAGAGTTTCGCGAGGTTGGCAGAAATAGACAGACGCAGATGCGTTGCGATGGAGGTGTGCTCTCTGAACCTCTTTCTCAACTACTTATAAGTACCTCTATTCCGAACTTTCCACGGAAACAGGAAATTCCGAGCGTTTCGTGAGGTTGGCAGAAATAGACAGACGCAGATGCGTTGCGATGGAGGTGTCCTCTCTGAACCGCTTTCTCAACTACCTATAAGTACCTCTCACCGCCACCAGTCTCGCGCAGTTTGCCGAGCGTGCCGAGTAAGTGATGGTGTTGTTTAATATAATAATAATACTTTTTATTACCTTTATATTTTGTTTATTTCATGTATGGGGCATACATAACAGCGTTTTTTCAATTATGTCAAACAGATGATTTTGCAAGAACTTTGATGATATGCAGACATTACGACTTATTACACTTGGAACGCAACACGAAAGAAGGAAGATAGGCAAAGCAGTAGTTGTAAACCTGGAATATTTTCATCTAATACTTTAGGAAGCGAATATTTTCATCTACAGGAAGAATATTATACATCCGAACCACGCAGAAGCTTTTATTTACGTTTGCTTCTGATTACCGTTCGTGGTCCAACATGATTTATACACTTGCGAACAGTGGATGGAATTGTATATATTATGTATCGGAATGCGTACGAGGCACTTAATTTGCTGGAAAAAGAACTGATGTCTTCATCTCCATTTTCATTATATATAACTGTTCAAAAATGTTAACAATTTCTTTCCTATCTCTTATTATTTCACCATTACAATTTTTTACTGAAATCATTTTGTTGGTTCCTAAATGTTGCTGTCTATATCATAGTTTTTATACTAATTCTAGATTTTATGATTTGAATTATTTCTTCAAGATTTTTTTTTGGTCTGACCACATTCATGCCACTTTATTCTCATGAATTTTAAAACTTCTGAAAATTCTATTTTCAATTTATCTTTTCTTTTTATCTTGCTTCTTAGTTTTTCTAATAACTGTCTTATTTCATTAGGTAATTTCTTTGTTTTATTTCTTGTTGATTTCTCTTTATTTATTAACTTTTCATGTAAAAAAAAAAGCATAACACACTTATTTAATAATTATTTCTCGAAAAATGAAATTTTGGTGTGTTATTGGGGGGGAGCTGCATTGATAAGCTTTCCTCTAAATTGGCAACCAAACAATTAGTTATAATCCAAAATTTGAAGAAAATCTGTTAAGTTAGTACACTATGATGATTGAGATAAGAGTCTTACAGAGTGTTTTATCAGATTTTTCAATTAATATGTGATAACTGAGAAGAGCCATAGTTGATGGCAACCAAAGTGAAAAACGTATGACGTCATTGCTATCTGAAAGTAACATATAAGATTTTTTTTTTATATCTCATAGAACTAGAAGTGCACAAGCGATGCCAAATAAAAGCATAAACATGAACAAACGATTCACAAATTTTCATAGCAATCTAAAAAAAAAAAAAAAAATTGGGCTGTCGATATTGACCTAGTTTAGAGGAAAATATACCTTGTCTCACCGCTAAAAACTACCACCGCCGTCTTAAATGAATTTTCCCGGGCAAACGTTTCTGATAAAATTTGTTAGCACTTTATTATAAGTGTAGTTTATATGCCATGCTTAAAATGGCAAAACAACTTATAAATCTATTCAGCAAATTACATTCGGTACTTCCGCTTGAGAAATTTTGACAGATAACTTCCAGTCGGTTCCCTAGGAGATATACATTTTTTAAAACCCACTTTTTCATTCAAAAAACTTTTACGTCACTAAAAGAGTTATTTAAAATTAAAAATATAATAATATTTGTGTCTCTATGGAATCCAACTGCAAGTTATCTGTCAATATTCCTCAACCGGAAGTACCGAATGTAATTTACTGAATAGATTTATCAGGTTTTTTTTTTTTTTATGCCATTTTAAACATACAAACTACACTTATAAAGAACTACCACTTTTATTGGAAACATTTCCCCGGGAAAATTCATTTAAGACGTCTTTTGATAGTGGGAAGGGATTATGTTTTCCTCTAAAGTAAGTATTTAATATTAAAAATAATAATAATAAATAAATGTATTTAAAAAAAAATAATCTGAAGTGAAACACTCATAATGCTTTCTGTTACTCCAATTTACATAGTTACATATAGTCTCTAGATTTTCGAACTCTAATATATAAAGCTTCTTCTTATTATAAATTCTTTCTATATTTGCACTAATAATAATTAGTTCAATTCCTTTTTTTATGTTGTTACGAGAAACTAAATTTTTATTGAAATAGTTCATGCGTGGAATACTATTTTTATAAGTACTCTTTCAATAATTTGTGGACAACGCCACCTACATAAAATTAAGGATAATATAATGAATAGCTAAAATCTAGTATTTTAGATCTAACCAAAGTATTTCAGCTGAATATTATTATGAATTCATTGGAGAAATTTTTTGTGGGTATTTAACATCAAATTTATTTTTTTGCATTAGTATAAACAGCCAAATACAAAATAACGGTCTTAAACTGTATCTTACATTTCTGCCTAATTATTTTTTGCTTTCTTTTTCAACAAGGGTATGAAAATTCTGCATTTTTTAAATTTTTTATAGCTCACATTAATTTCATAAAACAGTAAATATTATGTTAAAAAATAACTAGATTTTTGGCAATTTCAGGTCAAAAATTTTTATTGCAGAATTTGATAATTGATAAAATATCTTTGAAGGGAAAATTAGTAAAAAAAAAAAAAATTCTAAAGAAATAATGAACTCTAAATAATTAACCAATCACAGTGTAGAACAGAAGGTGTGAAATGTGGATGTATGTTTAGGCCAATCAGAAATTTACAATTATCATGCTGAACAAGCCCACATTTTGACACGTTTACTTCTACATTGTGATTGGCTAATTATTTATAGCTATTTCTTTGAAAAAACTAATTATAGAATTTTTTTAATAATTTATGTATTTTATAAATTATTAAATTCTGCGTTAAAAAAATTTTATAAAAAAAAAGAAGTAATAAATCGTTAATTTTACATATTATAGAAAAATCTCAGAATTTTCATTTTATTGTTGAAAAAGAAGGCAAAAGAGGTAGAAATGCAAGATCCAATGTAAGTCCGCCATTTTGTATTTTGCCGGGTTTATACTAGCGGAACAAAATTAGAATTCGTATTAAACACCTTTAAAAATGTCTTCAAGGAATTCTAATTTTCAGTTAAACAACTTTTCTAGACCTGCAGTTTTTAGCTAATCATTATATCTATTGTCTTTAATTTTATGTAGGTAGCGTAGTCTAAGTATTGAGTACTATAAAGATTCAAATTTGGGGCAAGAGCCAGCTATTCAATCAGAATACAGTTCGTCAATTAAAACACTCACACGACTTTCTCTTACTGCGAAATGGCAAATTTTCTTCACACTTATCAGTGTTTAAAACTGTCGGCATTTTTATGGAGAAAATGGCAAAAATCTGAAAAACCTATTCAGTCAAGTCGCACTTCCTCAACCGATTTTCTTCAAACTGGGAATTTAGGCAACTTATATAATTCTAATTAATATCATTTACTTGACAGAAATGTATAACACACTGTTGAAGTGAAATAGCACATTCAAGGAAAACATTTAATGGGACTTTAGCACCCCTCCCCTAAAGTCCCATTAAATGAATTTTCCAGAAGAAATGTTGCAAAAAAAAGTTTTATTCTTTACATGCGTAGGTAATATTTAATGTTTAAAAAAAATCGATGAAGCGTTTTACAGAAAATAGCAAAAAACTAGTAACTACTTTCAGTAAAGCCACTTCCGGTCATCCTTTTTTTTTTAACTCGGGATTTTGGCAACATAATTAGTTCTAATTAATATTATTTAGATGATAGAATCGTGTAATAATGGATATAGCATTTTAGAGGAAACCATAACCCTACCACTCTTCCAAAAGTGCCATTAAATGAATTTCCCCAGAGAAATATTTTAAATAAAAGTTGCAGCTCTTTGTATATGTAGTTAATGTATTAAATTTCAAGAAATCGTTGGAGGTGTTTTTGAGAAAATGACAAAAAAACTGGAAAAATCAACCAGTAAAGTGGCACTTCCGGTTGATGGATTTTACCCGAAATATTCGTGTCTGATGCGGTAGTAGTACCTAAACGGAATACCAAGTATCAGCTTCCTGCAATTTTTCATTTTTAAAATATTCTTTTCACATACATCCACAGACAGACAAACACTCACACACATAGAGACCATTTTCTAAAAACCACTTTTTTGGATTCAGGGGACCTCAAAACGTGTATTTTCGGTGTAAACTTACTTTTAAAAATCGCAACGATTGCAATACTTCTACGATTCGCAATTATTATTATTATTACTTCTTTTTTTTTAATTTAAGGCGCGTCAATATCTATGGACATCTATGGTGCCTGGAGCCTTCTCAGGCACTGCCAGCCTCCGGACAGTGTTCTCTCGTTACAGACAACCCTGTCTATCACCGGACAGAGAGCTGTAGAGGCTCCTAGGAAGAGAAAATCTTAAGGTAGCACTGCTGGACTCTACCCCGGGATCTCCCCGGGGGAGTCCAGTGCACTATCCACTGGGCTAATGCCTTCCCTTTTAAAGTAAAAATAAGAATACTTATAATGAAAAGTAAAAAGGAAATTCTTCGAACATTGGCACTATTTAGCGACTATCAGTGAAACTATGAAGGACTAGTTTTTTATACGTTAGCTGCAAGTGGCTCTTCTGTTTGGGTAATTTACACTATGTGTAGTTTATATGTTATGTTTGAAGAAAATCGTTTAACCGTTTTCGAGAAAAGCGCAAAAACTGATAAATCTATTCACTAAAGTACTTTCAGAACTTCCGGCTTAACAACAGATAACTTCCTGTCATAATGGGATCCCATGGAAATACAAACCCAAACGGAATGTAAAGTTCGTGCTTTCTGTGAGTCTTCGTTTTGGAGCTGTGCTGGTCACATATATACTCATACACACCATACACAGGCACGTACGCGCAAACAAAATCTACACACACACAGACCATTTTCTAAAAACCATTTTTTTCACTCAAATATCTATCACAGCAATGAAAAAAACGTAAAAAAAGAATCTATTTAAAATTAAAAATGTAATAATAAATAAATAAGAATACTTAAAATGAAAAAGGGAAATTCTTTGGCAGTGGCACTATCTAGCGACTATCATTGAAACTATATAGGAATAGTTTCATACGTTAACTGCAGATGGCTCTTATGTTTTGTTAATTTTTGCTTTCTTCTTATTTCTGAAAGAGAAAGTATTACCATCGCCTCAAATTGTTTCATGGGAAACATAAGTTTCGCGAATACTAAAAACATGTTTATAGCGAATGTCTGTAATGTGCATATATATATATTTTTTTCATACTGAATTATCCCTCCAGGATTAGCATTTATTTAACCTACATGTTCCATCGGTGATATTACATGTAACATAAGATTATGTAAGTTTAACGTATATATATATTTGAACAGTATAGGGTTTGTGGTAAATGTAGAAACAAGAAAGAAAAGGAAAATAATAATATGAAAACAAATAAAATAAAATAACGATATAAAAATTTGAATCAACAAGAAGTGAAGAAATATGTCCTAATTATTATAAGTCTGTATAATCGATGGCTTCAGCGAATAAGCGGAATTGAAGAAAATATATCGTTAAGAAGATCCCTTTTAGTAAGCGGCCATTATATGTAATGTTGTCCGATAATTGGAATCTATGAAGATACTGTTTAGTGGCATCGTGTCCAATAAGTACTTATGTTATTTTGTACGTAATTCTTTGTATACTAAGTCTGTCCTCTAATTTTGATATATATTCCTAAAGATGACGTCCTTTCTTCGAAGTGCCCCACAGTGGCTTCTCTTACGCTCTGCCTCAAAATCTGTTTTACTGCTGAAGGCAGGGCTTCAAATAAGAAAAATTCCCTGGAAGCTGAAATTTAATATTCCAAGATATTTTTATATAAATCCTGAACGAATAGTGGACAAACGATTCATAAATTTTCATAGAAATACGAGAAAAATGTATGGCTGGCCATATTGTCCTGATTAGAGTGTTATTATTTTTTATTTAATTTTAATAAGTATTTCTATCACTGATATAATATTAATAAGTTGCGAAAATTCTGAGTTTGAAGAAAATCAGTTGACCGGAAGTGTGTTTTTTACTGATCAGTTTTTCTATTTTTTTTTTTTTTTGTGATTTGTTCCATAATAGGCGGCATTTATTAAATTTGTTACATTAACTATGAGTACAGACACTTTTGTTAGAAACGTTTTTCCAAGAAAGTTCATTTAAAGAAATTTTGGTGGAGGGGAGAGATTACGCTTTCCTCAGAAAAGTTATTTTATTATGTCTGGATTCACCTATTAATATAAGATCGAAGCCAAATAAATACTAAGTAAAAATGATAAGTATAATCAAAATTTGTCATTTTATATACGTAATTGTATTAAAAGAAGTAAGAGAAAGTTGTGTGAGTGTTTCACACAGTTTATTTTTTTTAATTTTTTTTTTATTAGAGTAGGTATAGGAGAAATGAATAGCTAAGTGGTTAGCATACTGGACTCTCACGCGGAGGACCCGGGTTCCAGGTTCAGCTGTGCTGCCCTTAGATTTTTTTCTTCCTAGGAGCCTCTACAGCTCACAGTCCGGTGATCGACAATGTTATCTATATCGAGAGAACACTGTCCGGAGTCCGGCAGTGCACTAAGAAGGCTCCCGGCGCCATTGACCATAGATGTTGACGAGCCTTAAATTTAAAAAAAAAATCTGGTGTGAAACACTCACACAGCTTTCTCTTACTCTAGTTCTCAAAATTGTAATTGGCAAATTTTATAGTTTGTGTAGGAAATTTAATGAAATTCGTTGGATTTTATTGAAAACTGAAAACAATGTTCAGTAAAAGCGCACTTTCGGTTTACTAATTTCTTTGAAACCTCAGAATTGTGGCCATCTATTATTTCTAATTATTTTTTTTGGGGGGGGTGATAGAATTGTATAATCAACCATGATAGCATTTTAGAGAAAAACATAACCCCACCCCTCCCTTAAAAGTGTCTTTAAATGAATTTTCCCAGAGAAATGTTTTAAATAAAAGTTGTAGATCATCTAATGTTTAGTTTAGGTAAGAAGTTTCAAGAAAATCGGTGAAGCCATTTTTGAGAAAATTGCGAAAAAGTGAAAAAAAATCATTTAGGAAAGTGGTAAAGTAAACGCACTTCCGGTTATCCGATTTTTTCAAAATAGGAATTTCAACAACATATGCAATTCTAATTAATATAATTTAGATGACAGAACTGTTTAACAAACTGAAATAGCACTTTAGATGAAAACCTAACCTCACCCCTCCCCTAAAACTGCCCTTAAATGAATTTTTCCAGAGAAATGTTACAAATAAAAGTTGTAGCACTTTGGATATGTAGTTGATATATCAAGTTTGAAGAACATTGTCAGAGCCATTTTTGAGAAAAACGCAAAAAAAAAAAACTAGTAATGTGGTACTTCTGGTTGACAGAAGGAAGTTTGACAGATAAGGTACAGTCAGATCCCATGGTGATATCTAAACGGAATATCAAGTTTCAAACTTTTCTACGGTTTTTTTGTTTTTGAGCTATGCTGTTCACATACAGACATACACCATACATACAGACACACACACAAACACACACACACACACACCATTTGCTAAAACCACCTTTTTGGACTCAGGGGACTCAAAATCGGATATTTCCGGTGAAAACTCGATATCGAAAATTTGACACGATTACAATATTCACTCTTATTCGGAGTAAGAGAAAGTAAAAAAAAATCAGAGGAGGTAATAACATGAATTTCTATAAAAAACTGAACTTCGAATATTTAACAAGACCATAATCTTCCCTCTTGCAGTTTTCTCCTTATTAAAGACAAAGTCAGTTTTCTTTTCTGTATAATATGGTTTTTCTTTATGATAAAAATAAAAGTAAAAGTAAAAAAAAAATATATTATTACTTAAAGTAGAGTGCCTTATGTGAGCTCCATATTCTTGACGCACCACTAAAAATGATTTCTTTTGAGGGTGTCACGCCTTGCTTGCTCTTTATACTTCAGACCTACTTCGAAAAAAAAATTCTTCTGATGCAGGTCTAAGAGTTGAATGGTATTATCACTCGTGTGATAATGTGTGATAATTATCACTCTTGATATGATACCCCCTGTATGATCAGTGGCGGCTCGTGAATAGTGGGAGTGTAAGTTCACTAAATAAGCAGTAAATCAAAATTTAACTTATTTAAATAGTACTGCATATTCAAGTAATTCTGAGTATTTCATTGAAATTTGAGTTCAAAATGTACATTAAGAATATATCCTGGAATGATTTGTAAAATCGGATACCCCTGAATCCGAGAGTTTTCATAATTTTCTTTTGGAATCTCTCACAACCATATTACTAAATATTTTATGTTAACTAAGTTATTAGAGCTCTGATTTGAAAGTTTGTTTTTATTGATCTAATTGAACATATCAAACTGAGGTATTGGTCCAACATTTTTTTATTTTCTCTTACTAATTAATAGTAGTAAACGAGTTGCGATAGTGCCAGATTTTGAGTTTTCACCGGGAATAGACCTGAGCCTAAAAAAGTGGTTTTTATAAAATGGTGTTTATCTCTCTTGTATGTAAGTATATGTTTGGATGTGTGTGAATGGAATATCTCAAAAACGAAAAGTTGCAAGAAGCTCAAAATTTATATTCCGTTTAGACACTATCACCGCATTACACACGAAGATTTCCGACAAAATCCATCAACCGAAGGTACCATTATACTGAATGTTTGTAAATTGGATGTTGAGGTTTGGTCATACAAAAGAATTCTTTTTAAATTTCTACCGACGTTCGGCAAATTTATTGCCTTCTTCAGGGTCTGCACAAAGGTTTTAATACAAATCAATAAAAAATAGAAACAACATAAAATATGAACTTAAAAATAAATATTTTCAAAATAAAATTTTTTTAAAATAAACTAAATTAAAAATATGATATATATAGCATATTTAAGTTTATTTTAACGATTATTGTAGAACAGACCAATATTAAACTAAATCACAACTATTAAAACTTTGACAATATGTGGCATACATAAGAGTGTAATGTGATAGCAAGAAGAAAAAGATATAATTTTTAAATTATAAATCTAAAAATTATAACTAGTGGTTCCAGTCAGCCGCTATCTTCAGGTCAAGAACCGCGGCAAACAAAATACGCTTTCAAACAAGGGTCAATACACGGTCAAAGGAACGCCGCTAAAACCCTTTCAAACAGGGGTCATTATACGGCCAGTGTACAGAAGCCACCTGGCCGGTATTCCCTTGATACAAGGGTCAACGAACACTCAAAAGGCCACCTGGCTACCATCTATTAACAAACAGTTTTTGATAATCACCTACTGGCCACCATCT
This sequence comes from Triatoma infestans, assembly GCA_011037195.1. Classification (NCBI taxonomy): domain Eukaryota; kingdom Metazoa; phylum Arthropoda; class Insecta; order Hemiptera; family Reduviidae; genus Triatoma; species Triatoma infestans. Next base: position 12,415 of record JAAEAF010007540.1, on the reverse strand, counting down.
GTCGCCACCCTGGTCACTGACCTAACTCACCCTGGTCACCGACCTAACTAAGGTCAACTTACAGCAAGAGATGTCTTAGTGTGGCAAGTACTTACACACCTGTCAATGTGTGAATGATACAATATAAACGTCGCCCCACTGGAAGAGGGGATCAGTATTATATCAGTTATCTACAAGTTATCAACCAGTTCACGTCAGTTCAAGCAGTTAACCTTCACACATCGCGAGCGCGTCCCTATTCAAGGTTTAAACATATATTTATTATTATTCATAATCATTTACAGTTGTGCATCTTAGTTACTATTTCAATCATTTTAAATTAATTGTAGTTATTATTTCAAACACTTTAAATTATTGTTAAAATATAGTCTATTTTCGTAAATTCAGTAGTTCGTATTTCGAGTAACAACTCTCTAACTAACATCACCTATTCTTCACTTCTACACCCTATTCAAGACATCTGATTCCAATACAAGAGTAAAGTATGGAAATAACTTAGGAAATGTACTTACAAAAATTTTCAGTTAGAATTCCAGTAGTAATTAATCTAGTTTAACCTGTTACATACCATCACCAAGTGTTACGTACATTGGATGGGTCAAGGTTTATAAAGGACTAGGAGAGTGGATGGGAAAACCTTGTCTTAGTCTGTATGTTGTTTTGGAAATTTCAGGAGATTGTTATAACTGAGGCATAGGTTTTTGGTGTCTGTTCTAAAATTGATAGATGATTTATCTTTTTTAATGTGAATCATTTCCAATATATTTCTTTTTTTTATTATTATTGTTGATGGAGAGAATTTTAGTGTTTTCCATGTCAAATTTATGTTTGTACTGTATGCAGTGTTTCGTTAGTGCTGTAGTCATGTCAGTCGTTTTTTTTTAGTTTTATAGTCGTATTTATGTTGGTACAGTCTACTTTTTAAAGATTGAGATGTTTGTCCTATGTATGTAGCTGAGCATTGTAAACAATTTATTTTATAAATTATATCTGATTTTTTTTTTTATTTTTTTATTTTTTTAATGATTTTTCTCTAAAAGGGCTCCAATGATTTCCTTTAAACTTGGTATATCAAGTAAATAAACAAAGAGTTACAACTTTTATTCGAAACATTTTTCCGGGAAAATTCATTTTATGGCACTTTTAGGAGGGGGGTGGGATTAGGTTTTCCTCTTAAGTGCTACTTCAGTATATTACACAATTCTATCATCTAAGTAATATTAATTAGAATTAAACATGTTGAAATTCTGAGTATGAAGAAAATGAAGGTGCCCCTAGGTGTCCTGAAGAAGGATATGGGCTAACACTTTCCCTCCAATTTACTACAACCCGGAACTACTCGTCTATTCCATTCCATGGACTTCACTCTACTGTGAGATGTCGCACAGCGGCTCATGTAGGATTAATATACAAGTAGCGAATTCAGTGTCATTGTTAAAAAACAAAAAATTTTCTAGAGACAACGAACAAGGGTCAACGAACACTCAAAAGGCCAGAGTGCCATTGGTTGCTAGAGATTTTCACAAAGCAACCAATGGAAATAGTTTATAGTAATAATGTAAGGATTTGTCCATACGTGCGAATGTGCCCATAGTACATGGCATTCAAAATTATTGTATTCTTTTAAAAAATTAAAATAATTTTTGTCATAAAAAGTATGTTGAAATGTTAATAATTGATTGAATAGCTTTACGCAAGAGTATATATATATTTACCAGCTCATGCAGAAGGCAAATTACTTTCGTTAGAAAATTTCTTTTTAAGATATTTTACCTTCTTACCTTCAAAATGAAGTAATACTATTTTAATTAATAAAGAATAAATTAACTTATAATCACTATTCAGTTTATTTATTAACAATCATTATAAATATTACATCATAAAATTTGGATCATTTAGGTTTACAGGATGCGACAATTTTTTTTTCTTGTGCATCAAATATAACAATGGGTTGCTTCGATGACTAACTAACATCCGACGATATCCCAATCCCAATCCTAATATCTTTGCTAAAGCGAAAAAGTTAATTATTTCAACCGTCAAGATTAGCAGAAAAGAATTGGAAATTATAAGACTAACTAAAGGAAGACTTGGGCATGTTGAGACTGGAGGAAATCCTATTGCAAGAAGGACTAATGGGGAAGGCCCTTGTCCCCATGAAGAGAGGGGGTTTCCTCTACCAGACCCAAAGGGGTTGGCACAATAAGCCTTAATCTGCTGGCTGCGGTGTTGGGTCAGAGTCCTCCCAAGCCCAGGTCCAATCTAATCTAGCTGAAAGAAGAGACTGGAAAAGGATCAGAAGAGAATCAAAAATCTAACAGGGCATAATTGTCTTTAATAGCAGCCTTTCTTAGGTTGGTATGGTGAAGTCGTCTCTAACCTATCTTTGTAGGGTTGTAGTAGATAGGTGTGTGGATCGTAAACTGTGGTCAGCTTGATAAAGGCAATAGGAGGGCTATAATGACTTTATTTGTGAAATGAACATTATTGGATTGTACGTATCTAAGAAAATGGCGAAAAATGCCAGATGGAAAAAAAATTGCCGCTAGATTCAAAAAATGGGCCTTAAAATTTTCAGAATATTTATTTGATAATACGGTTTAGTGGTTTCTTTTTCCTTAAACAATAAACCAATAAAAAAGACTACATTCATTACAAATTTCACTTAGACTGGCAGAAATCTACCTGGGTAACATTCTTTTTTTTTACGGTCGGGCGAGCATTTTAACCAATTATTAAGCTATTAGGTGCATGTTGAGACACTCCTCCATAGAGAGTGAAAATATTGAAGTAGTTGCTATAGGTAATTAGGTAGATTTTCACTAACTTCTAATTAAAATAAAAATAGAAAAATTGTTGTTCATATGTGTGTGTGTAAATAACTAGTTCTCTATTAGACAACTGTGACTTTTTTTCGCCCCCTCCCCCTCAAATATGATTGGATTCAACTTATTGCTCTTGATGATTTGAAAAAAAAAATAATGTTATTTTTTTAACAACTTTAAAAATATCTGTGATTATTTCCATCGTAGTATGCTTCTTTTTCGTATTCAAATTTTTTTCCATGATGAGTCTGATGTTGAACTGGAATTTGTGCTGAAAATAAAGAGCTCTTTATTTGAGCCGCCACAGGGCGGGCAGAGATATTAAGGTGAAATGAATGCAGTAAAAGTGGTTATATGATTTGCATTTGTTCATAGACTATAACAATAGGCCAACTTCAAATTCATCATTTTCAATAAGCTGCTGCTGGGTAAAATGTTCATCACTGCAATCCATGGTAATGACTTTTGCTAATAGACTTGTTAGGTAGAGAGCTTTAATAGAGCTATGAATTAGAACTGTTCACCAAAGAAACGTCAGAGCTGTTACTTCTGCTAACTAGAATTTGAAGAGAAGAAACAGCTTGATTTACAAAAGAATTGTAAAAGATGGAAAATTTCAACGGGAAAAGTGGCATCATTTATAAGGACTTACTCTGCTAAGTCTGTTGCCTGTTTTAGGCTATCCATGATATTTTTTTAAGCGGAGCTACTAACGGTAACTAGATCGTTGAATCTTCGTATTTAAAATCAGCATTATTAATGTTTTGTATCCTGTTTGTATAAAATGTTGATACATTGAAATCATAGTTTCTAAATAAAAGTTTTTGAATACCATTTCCTTATATATACGATCCCAGAATCAGAGATATTTTCCGTGATAGCTTGCTTCTTTTTGTGGTTATCGACCGGTTTCAGGCGTTCGCCCATTTTCAGGATGCGTTTGTCAAACAGTGTGATAACACAGAGCAAATTCAGTTTACACACTGACTGGTCTTTTAAATGTATCTGATGAATGCTTAACTAGGTCAAGAGTGGTAAGTGATGGAAAAGAACACGTGTTTGGGTCTTTAAAGGGACATATTTTTCTTAAAATGGAAACATCAAACACGTTGGGGTCTACATCTTAAAATCCGTTGTTGGAAGGAGATTCTCTTTACAATTAAATATCCATACTATCTTACTATTATAGTTATTTATTTATTTTTAATAGTGCGCAATAACACTGCGTCAGCCGTGAGCTGCTGTGTAATAGTCACTGATAAGAAAGGACGATCATACAACTCATAATCTGACCTTTCTTGTCAGTGAGTATTTCACAGCAGCTCACGGCTGACGCAGTGTTATTCCGCGCTGTTGTAAATAAATAAATAACTATAAAAGTAAGATAGTATGGATATTTAATTGTAAAGTGAATCTCCTTCCAACAACGGAGTTGGAAAAATATGCCCCTTTAAAGATCCAAACACGTGTTCTTATCCCACTCAGGTACCATCACCATACCCCTCTTGACCAAGTTAAGCATTCAACAAGTAATTTAAAAGACCAGTCAATGTGTAAACTGAATTTGTTCTGTGCAAGTCTGTGTTATCACACTGTTTGACAAACGCATACTGAAAATGGGTGAAAATGAACGATGACCACAAAAAGAAGCAGGCTATCACGGAAAATATCTCTGATGCCTTCCAGCTCTGCGGAACCAACCACAAAAACCCAATAAGAATCCTTAACCACAACGTAGTGGCTCTCACATGATTTGATATCAATACGGTCCTAAGATTTTACAGCTGTAGGCATAAAGAGAAATTAATTATTAGTAGCAATAATCTTTGGTCCTTAAAAGAAACTATAGGAGAAAAAAATATTTACATGGTTTTGCTAAAATATGAATGATAAAATTAAGAAATTTAATAATGAAAATTAAATTACACTTTTATTTTTTTTTAAAAAAACGAAATTTTTATTAAAAACAAAAACTGTACACATTAACCAATAAAGACCACTCTTTTCTTTTTTTAATTTAATTACAAGGGAGATCTCAAAATCTAGTTGCCTTTCTTGCCCTTTTTAACCTGCAAATATTGAGGTTATTTTCGAAAGGGTGTATGGTGGAAAAAATGTAGGATACACTATTTACATTGTAATATAGCCGTTATTAATTTTCAAGAATATTGAGCAGGTGGTGGCCTTAAACCAATTGGTACATGCCTTTGATTTTTCCTAGACATTTCTTGTGCAAGAATTGCATTTATTGAAGCTTGATCTCTTTGTAGGTTATACGGTCTGTGTGTTATAGAAACTGGTGTTATGGAATAACTATTTGAAGATTTCTGTGAATCTTTTGGTTTACGATGATGTTTAGTAGCTCTTTTTGGTGGCTTTTCTTGAACAACTGATTCCAAATTCGTCGATGGAGATACTTGATCTGCAAAAGAATTTGCCAATCCTCCCCAGTTCATTTGTATATTGTTCAAACTTTCCAATGGGATAACAATAGCTTGAACCATATGTCCATCGCCATGGGCACCAGGAATATAAACTGGTACGGGAGCACTATAACCGATACTCTGATAGAAATCCATTATATCAAAACCTCTTCCTTTAGGTTTCAGAGAAAATGGAACATGTGGATTTTCTTGGATTACTGCAGCCGGGGCACTCTGTAATGGCAATGCAATTGGCGGTGATGACATTGCATTGCTAAAGTCAAATACATTACTGTTTGTAAGAGCATGGTCATGATCAAAACTAATTTTACCAGCTGTTGGCACTCTGCCTATGTCAGGACTATGATTGTTCATATAGTATAGGGATTGTCCACCATTACTTAACACACTAACTTGTGGTTCAGCACCCCTTGTGACAGAATCAGAAACTCTTAACTTCATAGGTTTTCTATTTTCCAAATCTTGTGACATTTCTACACCACCTTGAAGTTGTTTCCATACAGATTTTTGTCCATTAACATGAAGTTTAATATCCTTTGGTTTACCAAATACAACATCATCAGACGGTTGGCCGAAACCAATACTATAACCAACATTAAATGATGACGGAGAATCTCGGCCTTTATTAACAAATGTTTTCTTTTTAGGTTCAAATCTCTTTATTTTCTCTAAATTTTGAAAAGTTTGAGGTTCTTGTTGCAGCAATGTTTGCATAAGTTCTTCAGTCATTCCTGGTGGTGGTTGTGGCTTTTGGTTGTAACTATTTAATCTATATTCAAATCCTCTATGTTCTGGTGCATCCAATCTGAGGCTAGTTGCTGCCGGTGTTAAAGATGCCGCATAGTTGTTGTCACCTTTTACTTTTTCCCCTTTATTATGTTCCTTCAGCCTGTTCAAGGTTGATGTTCCGAAAGATTCATCAGTTCTGAAACTAGGCTTAAATTCTGCTCTGACATTTTGAACTTGATTGGTAAATCTGTTTTGTTCACTAACTGGATCAGCGGATTTATACTGAAAATGAGAGATGAGTCTGTGGGGTACTCTAGCTTCATCTTCCCTAAAGTTTTCCATGTGTCTAATATTAGGGTGTACTTTTGGTTGTTCAGTTGTGCGTAGTAGATTTGATTTACCTTCTTGTGTTTGTCGGTTCTTATGGCCGGTATTATAAAACTGAAATAAAAAGCAGTAACTGTTAAAAATCAATCAATTGTATTAAAATGAAATCATTATTATGAAGGATTAAAAAAAAAAAGAAATACTTCAACATTCATTAATTAGTTAGCATTAATTGATTATTTTATAGATTTCGTTAATAATTTTATTGATCGTATTTAACGGTACAACTGTTGATAAAAAGAGCTAAATATAATAAATCTATAAAATTAGTGATCAAATTAGTGAGCATGATAAACTAAGAGATCATGCTTTTATGCATCCATTTAGTTACCAAGCCAGCAGCTCATCAGGCATTTTCGACTTTTGGAGGTATTAATGTAGAAGTTTGATATTAATGATAAGTTTTGAGATTTTTTAAAAATTTTTAATAATGAAGATTTTTGCAGTGAGATATAACAATTTCAGGCATGAAAGAAATGTTGAGAAATATATACTTATACTAACTTAAAGTTATTAAAATAAAAGTATCTAACAAAATTGATTTCGACCATTCATTCTCTGGACATTTGTTTATGAGAAGAATTTTGAAGTGTCATTCGATACATCTGTATACCAAACTCTTTAACTTCTGCTAACAGAAGAAAATAAAATAACTGCTATCCAATCACGGAATCGTACTCTACTTATGAACCTTGTGGCCAAATCCCGAAGGACGTTCACGAGGCTATCACGAAAAGAATGAGTGATATAGTTATTTAAATTATAATTTTTGGCAAACGTCCAGCGATAGTTAAGAAATTTTCTTCATAACAATACAAAAGAATGTGCTGCAGAGCGGCGGAAGCTCTGGATTGAAGAGTTGTAATCTGTTCATGATATACCATTAGTTGAATTGGAAATTTCTAAGTCAATTAACCCTGCCGAAAGAAATAGCGCAGAATAAAGCTAAGAGTACCATTTAGTTGGCCCGACAAAATACGTATTACGAACGACCAATTTGGATTGCGGAACGTCTGAAAAAGAAACTCACAATAAAATATTCATGGGACGAAAAATTTAATAATTCAGCGGCAAACTTAGTTTCACGATAAAAAAAAAAAGAAGAGATATAGCGTCAAAAATATTTAAATGAACGACAAAATGTATATTCTAATGATTCGTATGTGCATTTGTATTTTATACTACTTTATTGGATGATTTTGGGGTTTGAACAGATGAGCTATATTAAGTTGAATAAGGTTCGACTTATTGAACACTGTTTGTAATGATTGAGTGTATTAAACACTGCAAGGACTTTACACTCTAATATTTTAGAGTGAAAAATAGAGTGAGAAGAGAGTGGCAGCCTCACTGGCAGAGTGACGGTATGAGAACAAAGTACGTTAAACGTTGACGGTTCACGGCGACTCAATGAGAGAGTGTGAGAGTCAGGCACTCTATTTTATACAGGCGGCTGGACTATCTTCTACTCTTTCTAACTTCTCCTTCCAATACCCAGATGCTCTCCTTAGTTTTCCCCCTCTATAACCTTGAGGTTCTATAGCTAGAAGATTCAGTCTTTTATTTGTTCGGCATTCTGAAACATTTTGAGTGGTTTCTAGTGTCTTGAAGTTAAATTAGCTGGAAAATTTTCATACCGTTTGAAGCTAAGACAATTCACTCCGACAATTCAGCAGTAGTATCATGCCATTACGCGGTCGAAGAGATGAATTTGAATTAAGTTAAAAGACAATGTATAGGAAAATCTTAATTTTCTACAATTAACCTTGTAATCTAAGTAAATTTAAAAAAAATACATAAATAAAATTCACTTACTTTAAAATAACTTTCAGATCTGGAGCCACCAGCTGTTTCACTGTCAGAAACTTTATTATTCCCGTTTGTACTGGAGTTTTGCTTTTTGTCATTGTTGGGTGTATGATGTATAATTACTGATCTGTATGAGGCGACACTTGCTTCGGCCATATTATCTTCCATATCTTCCATATCGAACTCTGTACCTTCATATTTCTTTGTTCCTCTGTTGACTACTGAAGATCCTGCATTGGATGCGGACGTGGCAGATGTAACCGTGGTTCCTCCAACCAATACCGCTCCCATTCCCAACACCAATAACTGCAAACAAAATAAATCATTTATTTTGTTTTAAATCGTGAAAATATTTATTTCAAGGAAGGAATCTATGATTAGATTTTTTAGAGCTGTGAAGGATTTTAACGGTTTGTTTCAATCCTTCTTTTTTTCATATTTTATTAGGTTTTATTTTATTAAGTCTTTCTATAAACTGATTTGTTGTATTTTGAATCTTTTACCGGAAAGAATATCTGAGCTCATGTGAGCACAAAAAAAAAGAAGGTTTTACAAAATTGTTTATTTATTTTGTCTCAAAAACCCAAATTTCAAACTTGATATTCTGTCCGATCTTCTCTGGAGATCTGACACGAAAATCCTTTAGTGTCAGAAATAAATTTAAATAATTTTTTTATTTACAGGTTTTTCACAGTTTTTTCGAAAACCAGACCGAGATATTCATTAAACTTAATATAACCACTATTTATGTATGTATAGGTTATAACTTTTATTTGAAACATCTTTTCGGTTATATTGAGTTTAAGGGTTTTTTCAACCAAAATAATGAAGCCATGCTACGGACAGATAGAAATAAAAGATAAATATTTATTTGTAAATGACTGAGTCTATATTTTTAGTCAGGTATAACAAAATGAACATATCTTGAAGATATCTTATAGACAAGAAAGAAAAGCGGAATTTATATAAAAAGCAGTGAATAATTAGAATAAGTTTAAAGAGATAATAAATAAACATCCCTTAAGATAAACAATACGTAATTTCCACTGGGAAACTTAAATAATAATAATTATTATAATTAAGGAAGGGAATGGCTAAGTGGTTAGCGTACTGTACTCCCACGCGGAGCGTAGCTGTGCTACCCTTAGATTTTTTTCTCCCTTGGAGCCTCTACAGTTCACTGTCCGATGATGGACAGTGTTGACTGAAAAACGAGAGAACACTAGAGACCGGCTGTGCACTTAGAAAGCTCCGGGCACCAATGAATAGATGTTGACGCGGCTTAAATTTAAAAAAAATAGTAATAATTGAAAATTACATGTTCCAACAATATACTCTTGATGTATTGATCATTCGTTTAATACAATTTAAGTTATAATATATAACATATAATATTATAAATATAACTTGTAAGTGTCATTGTAGATATATAAGGCAGCTACACAAAACTTGTATATCACAATTTGCACAATACACACAATACATTTTTGCCTTGAAAAAAATAATAAACTTATCGAAACTATGGCAAGAATTCATTTTTTTTTTTTTTTTTACTTCTAGCTAAACCCCACGAATTTTAACACCATAATTATAAAAATTAATCACTCATTCAGGTTGACGCTGTTATGTGGCAGGCATAAGCTATATAATAAATATATTATATCATTTAATTACCAAGAATAATGATTTATAAGATTCGTTCGACATTATCACTGTGGTCTTCGTTTTTAAAAATATAATTTGCCAAATAATTGGCTCCGATAGATCATTTAACTTCATATTCCATTTTATTACATACAATGCACATACATATTTGAACAATCAAAATAGTTTTTACCACATTTAGTGATAATAACAAAGAAAGTTGGAAAGGTGTCAGGCATTGCGTCATTATAGGGAACAAGCAGGCCTGCCACATGATTTGCCCGGAGTTTTAAAAGGGTTTTCCTATGAAATAAGGCTATTTGCTTTTTTTGAAAAAAATTGAATATTATTAAAAAATTCTAGGCTAGTTTTAGGTTAGGTTAATAAAAAGAGGAAAGGAATATTGAGTACTGTAGTTTGCATGTACTTACTAGGAGGCATGCACTTATTGGTACGATCGTATTGATGAAGGGTGTGCATGTATATATTAGTGTGAATGTATTTATTAGCGTAAATGACATGTGAATAGTATATGTACTTTTTAGATTTAATTCATTTATAAGGGGTGTAGAAATATTTACAAGAGTACTACCACCAAAATAGATTTAGAAAACTTTCAGGAAGAAGTAAGTTTATAAAAATATTTCCCCAACACGCAAATAGCCTTTAGAAAAGAAAAAAAGAAAATATAAAATGAAAACGAGTTCAGTTCATTTCGTGAGTAGCTTAAGATCTTAGAAGATAAAAGTAAGTTTAAGTTTTAAGAAAATGTGAAAAGAAAAAAAAAAGAAAGTAAAATACAATAAAAGCAGTGAAGGCAAGATTGGTAAGAAAATCATTTAGAGTTTTATTAATACATCTTATTTATCTATAAGAATATATCGTCCAAATGATTCGCTAATAAAGGGATTGCACAACTAAGATAACCGTACTTCCTTTCGTCGACCGGTTCGATTAGACGTAAGAGGACATATGAGCAAAATTTGAAACTTAAAGGCAATTTGTTACTTTATATATAATTGTATTAAAAGGAGTAAGTGAACGTAGTATGAGTGTTTTTTAAAGACAGGAAGTGAAGACTATTATTAATAACTTAAAAAAATCATGTCAAACCTTTTATATATATATATATATATATATATATATGTACGAGTATATAGAAGTAGATTGTGAAAACACCTGGTGAGATATTGAACTATGTGAATTTCTCAAGAATTGTCTTTCGGCTGTCGTTCCTAGGATATTTGCTTTAATTTCTTTAAGCACTTAATCGTAATAATAAATTGATCGATAGTTTTCTAGCTTTACAGTAACGTTTTTGTTAACAATACAATAACCAATTTTACATGCTATCATGAACCGCTATCTAAACAACTTTACTGTCACTTCTTCTCTTTTGATATTTAAGTACAGGTATAAGAAACTATATAAAAATGATAGCTTCAAAAATAAAAATAAAAAAAATCCTAACAATAAAAACGAGTGAATGACTAGAATCGAAAATGACTCATTTGTGTAGCAAGAGATTTTAGCCAGAATTTGTTCATATACTAATTTTTTTGTCTAAACTATTGCAAAAAAAAGTTTAGTGAAAATCAAATGGATTTTCTGTAATGAAGCATTTTATCATCATTACATGCCTTTTTACAAGTAGTTTGTTAAAGTAATTTATCTCCGGAACTAATTGGAAATGCAATAAAGAACACATCACTAATTACTTACTAATTAAACAAATGAATCTTCTATTAAGTAAAAGCAAACACTCTTTCCTATTAATCAAACTTTCAAACGATGTTACAAGAAAGCGACATGAACTTTCCGATTAACTTGGAAGTAAAGACTAAATTATTAATTTTTACATTTATTAGTTAATTAATTTTTACTTTATTTTACTTTCTATGTTCCTAAGTTTGAGGGTAGTGTGGCCTTGGAACGCAGAGCATCCAACATTGATGCGGAGTTAGAAAGCATCCTTCAAGCTGGCCAACGTTTAATTAAACCATGATCAAGATTTTTCATAAGTGAGCTGATATATAGGAAATGGGAAGTCGCATACCTGTGACTCTCCGAGTCACTGAAATATCAGTGGTAATGGAAGTGGCAGATACTCGTAGAATGGCCAAAGAAACCTTCAAATTTGCCCAAACACAACTGAGCCGATCACCTATCATCAGGCTGTGTCAGCCATAAGAAATAAATTCTCCAGAATAGTTGCTGGGCAACAGCAGGAATAAAATCATTGTAACAAATGTTGGTGCGGGGGGTGGGGAAACCAGCTAAAAAACAAGATCCTTCCGATTTGCCTTGCAGGGATCTTATGGCCAATTTTTCAACTGCTTTTAGCCACGACAACTTTGCAAAGCCACCAGCACAAAACAGGAGTCAAGCTGACCCCACACATTGCGGGTCTACTAAAACAATAAACTCAAAAACTATCCACAGACTATCGCAGATCTCTACTTTATCGGACTGCCAACAAAGAAATTGGGCGAGATTGGTCTGACACTGGCGTAGGAAAATAAACATACTTTCTCTCATTGCTGTAAGCGGATAATATAACAACCGTGCCAAATTTTC